>CM065485.1:265500-525083 GCA_032873175.1 Leptopilina drosophilae
CAAAAAGTTTTACAATTAAATATAATTATAAAAGTCTAAAAAATTGAAATTTCGTCAAATCTTTTCAAAGCTGATTTAAATTTAGTAAAAGATTGAAAAAATAATTCCAAATTTGTCAAAGTCTTACGAAAAATAATTGAGTTTTTTAAAAATATAAAAAAATTAATGAAATTTTTCAAAGAATTTTAATTATAAATAAATTATTTCTGAAAAATTATAAAATAGTGCTGTATAAAAAATTCAATTTTATATAATAATTCAAAGATTTAAACCTTACATTTTTCTATTTAAAAATACTAATTAAGGTAGAACATTTTCAAAAAATTTTAATTAAGAAATATTTCCAAATAATTTATTGAAAATACAAAAAAGTTTTACAATTAAATACCATTAAAAAATATCTAAAAAAAAAGAATTTTGAAATTTAGTCAAATCTTTTCAAAACTAATTTAAATTTAGTAAAACATTTAAAAAATAATTCAAAATTTGTCAAAATCTTTTGACAAATAACTAAGTTTTTTAAAAATATAAAAAAATTAATCAAGTTTTTCCAAAAATTGTAATTATAAATAAATTTTTCCTGAAAAATTCTAAAGTAGTAAATTTAAAAAAAATGTATTTACTTTATTCGAAGGTAATTGATTCTTAAAAAATTGTAATAAACCAATTGTAAGAATTAATTTTTTATAAATATTATAATGTATAATTTTTCAAAAATAGTTGAAGATTGTTTGTATAATTTAAAACAAAATTGTATTCAAGAATTTTAATTTAAAATTTGGAATTTATGATTATTTTTTCCAAAATGTTGAAAATAATTTTAAACAATTTTAATTTTATTATTTTGTGTATGAATTTTAATTTTCGGAAATATTGAAAATAATTGAGTTTAAAAAATTAGAACGTAATAATTCAAAAAATTATTTTTTCTAAACTTTAATATTATTTTAATATTATTATTAAAACCTATTTTTCATTCAATTTCCATTTTTATTGAATCTACACTTGAAGATTATTTATTATAATTTTCGATAATTTAATATTATTTCAAAAATTTTCAATTAAAATTCTTTAAAAGTTAATTTTCAAAAATTGGAATAAAACACTTGAAAAGATGATTTAGTTTTAAATTTTAATTAAATTTTACAGAATTTCCATTATTAAAAATCGTTTTAATTGTAAGATTTAAAAAAATTTAGTTAGAAAACTGATTGAAAAATAAACTTCGAAAAGTTTGTCTATAATAAGTTATACTTCACACGGCATAAAAATCGAAATGAGTTGCATTTTATACCAAAAATATTGTATTTTGTCGCAAAATTTGGAAGAAAAGTCGAAAAAGTCGCAATATCCGAGGCCTGAAAAGAATTAAATCGTCTGAAGTGTCACTTTTAATTGAACCAAACTAATGTTTTGCAGATAGAAATGCATTTATTTAGTCAATTCGACCAAAAATTAAGTCCCTGAAGTTGCCATCAATGCTCAACATCGAAAAATATTTTTGTACAAAACGAAAAAAATTACTCAATATTTTTTCCAATGTTTTAAGTTGAAAAATACTATTAAATAGTTTTTTACTTCCTTAGTGAATAAAAGGAGTAAAATTAGTTCAAATTTTGTTACTAAAAATAAGGAAAAATACTTTTCGATACGGAGGATCGATGCCAACTTCAGGACCCTCAAAAATTGACAATTTCAAACTTTTTTTTTAATGTAACAAGTAACAACATAATAATTTACTAAAATTACATTAAATTCGAAGTTCAAATCAGAATCTAACTTGTAAATAAAATCTAATTCAAATCAGAATAATAAATTTAATGTTCAAAATTGACAAGAAAAAATAACACGTTTAGAAAATATGAATTCACTTGTAAAAAATAATAGAAAAGCATTTCCATTTTTCGGCAAAAGTTTCACCAAAACATTAAATCAGTAAAACTATTAACACTATTTTTTATTTTTTTTTATTTTTTTTATTTATTTTCCCTATTGTTAGTTACCTACCATAAAAATCATGAGACTCGAAAATATTTTTAAATCCTCAAAATCACCTTTGATTTTTTATATAAAGAAAGTATTATGTTATAGAATTCACACCTGAGGGCATAAGTGCCTGATTAATCGTGACGAATGCCGAGAGCCTTACCAAAAAGAAAAATAAATATAAAAAAAACAGGTCTAAAGCGTCATCTCCTTTTTTATATATAGGTATAAATACATGGTATGCTCGACTACCTAAAATGTACAATACCTCATTAGATAACATTATGCCTACGCTATTTCTGTCCTCCACCCACGGTTTAATGATATATTTCGATTTCTCATAAACGTTACGAAACCTTAAAACATCCTTGATGCTAAAATTTTCTATCGATAAAATGCAACTTTTGCAAGGTTATTTCTCTCTTGAATTAATAACTGTTTTGCTTTCCTGGGAATATAAAAACACCTACACCAAAACTGTACATAAAATACATATAAATAAACAGTACAGATTCTCCATTTATCCGAAATTCTGTTTTATATCCGAAACTGTGAATTGTTTTATTTCAATATTTTTATGTCTTCTCAAATTTGTAAATTGCTTTTTTCAATCAAATTTCCGTTTCAAAAAAAGAAAAAAAAACGCTGGAGTAATAAATTGAAATTGGAAACTTTACAATGATGGTAGTTTTCAAAAATGTAATTTTGAGAAAAATGCATCTAAAATTTCAGGACTGGAAAATGTTAAAAATAGTTCTGAAAAATTTTATTTTTATTAATTTTTGTACGAATTTGAATTTTCGGAAATATATTGAAAATATTGAAAATAATTAAAATTTAAAAAATGAGAACGTAATAATTCAGAAAAAATACTTTTTTCAAAACTATTTTATTATTATTTTTTTAACATATTTTTCATTAATTTTCATTTTAATTGAATTTACATTTTACACTTGAAGATTTTTATTGAAACTTTTGTGAATTTAATATTATTTCGAAAATTTTCAATTAAAATTCTTTCAAAAGTTAATTTTGCAATTTCTCGAAAAATTCAATTATTTAAATAACCAAAAACCTAATTTTCTGTAATATTTCAAACCGTCAATTTTTCTTTTTAAACATATCAATTATGGTAGAATATTTTCAAAAATTCTAAAAAAGAAATTCGATAAATTAACATTTTCGAAATATTTCTAAATAATTTTTTCCACGCACAAACAAGTTTTACAATTAAAATTTACTTAATTGAAAAATGTCCAAACAAATTGAAATTTGGTAAAATCTTTTCAAAAATAATTTCAATTTTGTAAAACCTTTGAAAAATAATTTAAAATTTGACAAAATCTTTTTAAAATAGTTGAGTTTTTTAAAAACATAAACAAAATTGTTCAAATTTTTACAAGAATTTCTACTATAAATAAATGATTTCTAAACAATTCTAAAATAGTAAATTTTTAAAAATTTTAGTTTTCTTTATTCGAAGGTAATTGAATCTTCAAAAATTATGATAAAACAATTCTAGAAATTAGTTTTTTATAAATTTTGTAATGTAATTTTTCGAAAATAATTCAAGAATTTTTGTATAATATAAAAAGAAAAATTTTTTTTAGCAGAATTTTAATTCTAAATTTTGAATATAAGATAACTTACTCCAAAATGTTTGAAATAATTCTGAAAAATTTTTATTTTATTAATTTTTGTATAAATTTTGAATTTTCAAAAATATAAAAATATTAAAAATAATTGAATTTATAAAAAATTAAGACACGTAATAATTCAGAGAATTATACTTTTTTGTAAAACTATTTTAATACTGTTTTTAAAATCAATTTTTTTAATTTTCATTTTTATTGAATTTATACTTGAAAAGATTATTCATTAAAATTTTTGTGAATTTAATATTATTTCCAAAATTTTTGTAATTAAAATTCTTTAAAAGTTAATTTTTTAAAAATTGTAATAAAATACTTAAAAAGATGATTTAGTTTTAAATGTTTTAATTAAATTTTACAGAATTTCCATTATTAAAAATCGTTTTAATTGTAAGATTTAAAAAAATTTAGTTAGAAAACTTATTGAAAAAAAATTTTCAAAGATTTATCTATAGTTACGCTTTATAGGCTATAAAAAATTAAAAATCAAAACAAGTTGCATTGCATACTAAAAATATGGTATTTTGACGCAAAATTTGGAAGAAAAGTCGAAAAAGTCGAAATTTTTTTTAGTAAAACTCGATAAAAGTTGCATTATTTGAAAAAAGTCATAATATCCGAGGGCTGTCAGTGTAAGTTTCATCTTCGTAAAAAATATTTAATGTTAAAATATAATTTCCAAAATTAAATGTTTTTTTGGTAATTTTATTTATTTATAGACATTATTTATTGCCTTTATATTTTTTCTAAATTTGAATCAGTTAAAAATCAGAGTTTTATAATTACGACAATTTTCTTCAAATTAAAAATTTTATTACAATAATCTTCCAAATTAACAAAATTAAACTTTCTGCAACTTAATTATTTGTGAAAATTGAGCCATTAATTAAAAATTAAAACAAAACTTTCTGCAACTTAATTATTTGTAAAAATTGATCCATTAATTCACATTATCAAAAATATTTACCAATTTTTGAAATTTTCAAGTCATTTTTAAAAATTACTAAAGAAAAATTAAATCTACTACAAACAAAATAGTACAATTGTATAATAAAAATTTAATGAACATTCTTACCTGATTTTTACTAATGCAAATTACTGGTTCAGTTTTCACTCATTCAAATTTAGAAAGAACAATAATATTAATAAGGAAATGAAAATTATGTGTGAAAACGAAAAGAAAGAAAAATAAATAGTTTGCATATTTTTTTTCTTCCCTATAACAATGAGAAATTATTACTCTCTGCTAGAGCAAGTAACTGGAATTAGGACAATAGTTAGTATACACTAACTCCTTCCTATAGTATACATTTGCCTTAGAAGAAAAAAAGAACCTAAAACATTTCTTTTTTCCTAATCAACAGTAATTCCGTTGGCAAAATCACGTGCTACAAAAAAGACATATATTTTGTTGTTCAAAGTAAATTATAGCAATACTCCTCTAAGAATAAAAAAACAGAAATTAACCGTTGCTTCAACTATATATATACAATATTATATTTCAAGACCGGATGGTTTTTTTATTTTACATTAATAGCTCTCGATATTATATACATTTTGCTTGACTTTTAATTTCATTTTTTTTATAATTACAAAAAAAAAATTCTACACTAATTACAAACTATGGATATTTTGCTGATGTATATTATAGATTGGTGAGGGAGTATTAGCGCGAAAACAATCAGACGTTACTATGCCAAGGTAAAAAGGAGCAACCACGTTATTTACAATGCTGATTATTATTATTATATCGGTGATGTGATTGTCTTTACATTAAATGCCAATATCTGCCTTTACAATACTCACGAAGTGTGTATTATTTCGAATGATTCAAATAGTATTTTAATTTAAAAGCAGTGTTTAAATTAAAATACATGCGTGCGTGTGTATAGCGTTAAAGTTTGTAATGGTTGGAAAACAAGACATAATACCAATGCTGTGAGGAGTTACCGTCTAATAACATATGCGAAACAATTATAAACTTTGAACTAGAAATAAATGACAGTTTTTATCTGATTCTAAATTAATGGAAAGTCATATGAACTAATTTAAAAACAGTTCAAATTTTCACTAATCTTTTGAAAAAAATTTGATAAATTTAATTAATTAATATAAATATTAATTTTAATATTAATATTAATATTTATATTTATATTTAATTAATTAATTTAATTTGATACTAAATGAAATCATTTCAAAATAAATTAATATTAATCATTAATATTTATATTTAATTAATTAATTAATTTAATTTGATACTAAATGAAATCATTTAAAAATTCAAATTTTGTACTGAAGTAATTTTTGAATAATATACAGATTTAGGAAATAACTTTCCACTCACTAAATCCGAAATAGTCAAAAAATTACTTCATTACAAAATTTGAATCTTCTAAATGAAATAATTAGTAGGTAAAATCTTATTTGATCCGCTTCAGCAGTTAGTACTTACTAATTATTAACAACAATATTAGAACAAATTTCTAATAATTTCAATTCACTATTTTATTTTATTTAAATTTCTTAAATTCAATTTGAATGAAATTTAAAATATAACTTTACTAAATTTCATATTATTTCTTTCACTGTTTAGCATTTTGTATGTCAAAATTTTTGTTTGTTGCACTTTTTCGCCCAAATTATAAAATACTTTTACAAAATTTAATATTTATTGTCTCTCCATGCAAAATCTACTCTCTAAATTTGAATATGTAAAAATATTTACCAATTTGAATTAATGACTTACTTTCTGTTTTTGAATTAGTAAATTATTACTATTATTATTATCATTATTATTATTATTTTTAATAACAATATTATTATTATTAATAATATTATTATTAATAATATTATTATTATTATTAATAATTAAAGATAAATTTCGTTCATTTGAATATTTAGACCTTAAGAGACTATTTTTGTTATTTAAATAGTTGTTCTTAATTAATTCATTTTATTATAAATTATAAGTTTTTGCAATATTATTTCTAATGAATTATTTATAATTTATGATTATTTATTCTTTAATCAATTCAAATTTAGAGAGTATGCATATTCAAGACAATGGAATTTTAATAGGTTCTGTATAATGGCTCTATTAATAAATAAACTAATTAGTTAATTAATTAATTAATTAATTAATTAGTTTCTAGTAAAAATAATTAGTTTACCATTTAGAGAAACAATCAATTAATACGATCAGTTAACGATAATCATAAATGATTGTCGTAATTATTATGGACTATCGATTAAACCTAACATTTTGAGTTTCTATACCTTAAAACTACAATTAAAGTAATTTATAGTAATTGTAGGTAGTAATTTCATTTTAATAATACAGATTCAATAATTTGTTACTGGTTTCAAAAAATATCTCAACTAAATCCTAATAATTTGTTTCACAACTTTTTTAATAATTGTTTTTTTAAATAAAAAGTCATAAAAATCATTCAAATTCTTGAGAATAATATTATACTATTTATAAAAATTATTAAATTGTTATAAAGAATTTTAACATAATATTTGAAAATAATACAATGTTTTGAAAGAATTTTTTTTTAAATTTTCATAACAATATTGAAGTTAATCGAAAACTTTTATTAAATATTTTTAAAAATAAGTTTATTCTGTTAAGAAATTCTATTAAAATACTATTAAAAATAATTGAATTCCTGCTATGAATTTTATTATTTAAAATAATAATTTAGTTTTACCGAAGAATTTTATCAAAATTTTTGAAAATAATTGAATTTAATTGATATTTTTAAACAAAAATTTTATTCTTTCGTGAAATTTTACTAGAATTAAATTTAAAATAACGACATTCCTTTGAAAAATTTTATTAATAATGAAAATAATTGAATTCTTGCAAACAATTTTATTGAAACATTTTTAAAATCCTTCATAAATTCTTTTAAAGAATTTATTTAAATTTTTTTTAAAATAATCTACTTTTCTTTAATAATTTTAATTGAAAATTTTTTAAATAATTGAATTTTGTAAAGAATTTCTTTCAAGTTTTTAAAATAATCGCTTGTGTTAAAAATTATAATTAAATACTTTATTGTTGACGATTATTAAAATTGTTTTGAATATAATTGAATTTCTGTGAAAAATTTTATTATTTACAGAAATAATTTAATTTTTGCTAAGAACTTTACTATTTTTGAAAATAACTGAATTGTTTCCAAGAATTTATTACAAATTTGAAAAATAAATTAATTTTTTCGAAAAAATTGAATTATTTTAGTGGATGAATGCAATTTTTTGAGAATAATTAAATTCTTTGATGAAATTTTATTAAAATTGTAGTTATGATAATTTAATTTCTATAAAAAATCTTACAATTTATGAAAATAATTAACTGGTTTTGAAGAATTTTAACATAATTTTTTAAAATAACTGAATGTTTTGAATAAACTTTTTCAAAAAAATTTCAAAATAATTGTAGTCAATCGGAATCTTTCATAAAATATTTTTTAAAATAAATGTATTCTGTTGAGAAATTCTATTAAAATACCATATAAATTATTGAATTCCTGCTATTTTTACTATTTAAAAAAATAATTCAATTTTTGCGACGAATTTTACTATTTTTAAAAATAATTTAATTTTTGCAGAGAATTTTACTATTTTTCAAAATAATCAAATTCTTTCCAACAATTTATTACAGTTTCAAAAATAAATGAATTTTTTCGAAAAATTTGATTAAAAATTGTAAAAAATTTGACTGAATCTTACAGTGCGAAATTTTATTAAAAAATTGTCATAATAAAATTTTTATGAACCAATTGTGTCATTTTTTAAATTTGAAAGAAAATAATTTAATTTAATAATTTAATTTCACAAGAATTTTCTTAAAAATTTGGAAAATAATTGAACTCTTGAAATAAATTTTACAGAAAATGTTAGAAATAATTGAATTTTTGAAATTAAATCACTTTTAGAGTATTCTAAAGTTCCGAACGTTCAAACGAACGAAATTTATTTATTTCTTCTAAAACTTAAATTTTTATTGCAATTATTTTGCTTCACTATCCAAAAAATTAATTATTGAGTTTATAAAGGTAAAATTTTAGTTTTTAAATTTTTTTATGATTAGTAATTTATTAAAATATCTTCAATAAAAAATATTTCGTTCATTTGAACGTTCAAAACTTGGGGATCATACTTTTGGAATTATTTCTCAAATAATTGAATGTTTGCAAAGACTTAACTAAATATTTGAATTGTTGCAATCGATTTATGCAAATTTTAGAGAATATTTAAATTCTTTCGTGAAATATATAAGGGGCAAAATTCCTCAATTGTCCTAACTTAAAATTGAAAGTCTTCAAATCGGGTTGATTTTTGCACAAACTTTAGTACTATAGGGGAGTACTTTATCCACAAAATATTAAAATATTTTATTAAAAATTGTAGAGGGGGGAGGGGGTTAAAGTTTTTGGTAACGTGTTAACAGTGGATTCTTATAGCTAATGTAGCTAAAAAACAGTAGAGTGGACAAAATTTTGCCCTATATGTTTTCGAAAGGTTTTTTCCTCCTCTTTCGAATGGTGTAAAAAAAATTTTTTTTTATTAACAATTTAAGTTAATTTTTTCAAAATAAAAAATATTTTTGACTTTTTTTTTTAAATCGGCATTTTTTTTTTCTTTTTTTTTTGCATTAAAATAAAGCTTATTATATGTACTTTCCATACCCCTTTGGTAAAAAATGCCGTTTTTTTTTGTTTTCGAATTATTAATTAATTAATTAATAAAAATTTGTTAAAAATTATTAAAAAATGAAATACTTTTTAAGCAAATAAACTTTTTTTAATTATGAGCTTATCATCGTAAAGCTGCTTAAATTCCGCATCCAACGAGTATAAATACATCTATTTTTATAAATAATTGTTTAATAAACAAATAATTGAAAATTTATTTATTAATTTTTTGAAAAAAAAAACAATTTCTTTCTTCATTTTTGCTTTAAAATACAGATCAATATGTGTACATTCAATACCGGTTTAGGAAAAAATGACGCTTGATTAGTTTTCAAATAATTAATCATTTAATTAGTTAATTAACTCATTAATAGTAGTAAAAAATTACTAAAAAATTAAATATTTTTCAAGAAAATAAACTTTTCTTAATTACGAGTTTGTCATCGGAAAGCTTACCAAATTCTGCATCCAACAATCATAAACTCAACTGTTTTTTATAAATAATTATTAATTAAATAAATAATTTATTATTTATTTATTAATTTTTTGAAAAAGGGATATTTTTTTATTTTTCCTTTAAAATAAGGCTTAATATATTTATTTTCGATACCCGATTAGGAAAAGTTACAATATTTTTTGTTTTCGTATTATTTATTAATTAATTAATAAAAAATAGACATGTTGGATGCGGAATTTGTTAAGCTTTACGTTGGAAAGCTCAAAATTAAGTAAAGTTTTTTTTTAAATATTAATTTTTTTTACTAATTTTTATTAATTAATTAATAAATAATACGAAAACAAAAAATATTGTAACTTTTCCTAATCGGGTATCGAAAATAAATATATTAAGCCTTATTTTAAAGGAAAAATAAAAAAATATCCCTTTTTCAAAAAATTAATAAATAAATAATAAATTATTTATTTAATTAATAATTATTTATAAAAAACAGTTGAGTTTATGATTGTTGGATGCAGAATTTGGTAAGCTTTCCGATGACAAACTCGTAATTAAGAAAAGTTTATTTTCTTGAAAAATATTTAATTTTTTAGTAATTTTTTACTACTATTAATGAGTTAATTAACTAATTAAATGATTAATTATTTGAAAACTAATCAAGCGTCATTTTTTCCTAAACCGGTATTGAATGTACACATATTGATCTGTATTTTAAAGCAAAAATGAAGAAAGAAATTGTT
The DNA here is from genome assembly GCA_032873175.1 of Leptopilina drosophilae. Classification (NCBI taxonomy): domain Eukaryota; kingdom Metazoa; phylum Arthropoda; class Insecta; order Hymenoptera; family Figitidae; genus Leptopilina; species Leptopilina drosophilae. The sequence continues at coordinate 276,041 of CM065485.1, forward strand.
TTTTTTTCAAAAAATTAATAAATAAATTTTCAATTATTTGTTTATTAAACAATTATTTATAAAAATAGATGTATTTATACTCGTTGGATGCGGAATTTAAGCAGCTTTACGATGATAAGCTCATAATTAAAAAAAGTTTATTTGCTTAAAAAGTATTTCATTTTTTAATAATTTTTAACAAATTTTTATTAATTAATTAATTAATAATTCGAAAACAAAAAAAAAACGGCATTTTTTACCAAAGGGGTATGGAAAGTACATATAATAAGCTTTATTTTAATGCAAAAAAAAAAGAAAAAAAAAATGCCGATTTTAAAAAAAAAGTCAAAAATATTTTTTATTTTGAAAAAATTAACTTAAATTGTTAATAAAAAAAATTTTTTTTACACCATTCGAAAGAGGAGGAAAAAACCTTTCGAAAACATATAGGGCAAAATTTTGTCCACTCTACTGTTTTTTAGCTACATTAGCTATAAGAATCCACTGTTAACACGTTACCAAAAACTTTAACCCCCTCCCCCCTCTACAATTTTTAATAAAATATTTTAATATTTTGTGGATAAAGTACTCCCCTATAGTACTAAAGTTTGTGCAAAAATCAACCCGATTTGAAGACTTTCAATTTTAAGTTAGGACAATTGAGGAATTTTGCCCCATAATTAAACTTGTATTCAAGAAGTCAAAATAATTTAATTTCTGCAAAGAATTTTACTGTTTGTGAAAATAATTGAATTCCTATGAAGAGTTATTTAGACATTTTAGAATATATAAAGAATAATTAAATATTTACTTAATAAGTGAATTTTCGTTTCTTAAAAACATTGCAAACTTCAGCTTCATTAATTGAGATTGAGAAATGATTAAAAAAAAAATTAGAATCTATTTAAGAGAAACTAATACTTTCGCACGTGATGAGAATATAAAAAAAATATGTTTGAAAAATAGATGAAATCATGATCTCTTTTAATAATAATTAATTACTATGAATCTAAAAATCTCATATTTTAGAAGTCGAAACATTTGTGACGCGATCTGAAGAAAGGGACCTTAGAAGCAAATCACTTTAAGGTTATGTTAGTGTAACTTTTTTGTTGATAAAAAGTTTCTTTTTACATTTTGCAAATCAAAATCAGTTTTTATTGAATATTTTAGTTGTAATGAAAAGTTTATGATTAATAATTACAATTGACAGTTGATCCTTTTCTTGTATTTTCATTTTAAAAATTGCAAACATAACCTAATATTTTTTGCTTCTAAGGTTCCTTTCTGCAGATCGCGTCACATTTATCTACATACGAACAGAAAATACATGAAACTTTACAATGCAATTAACTTACCCAAAAGCATAAAATTAAAAATAGAAAACCTGCATATTGCAAACAATTACAATTTTTATCTAAATATTACAAATTTTATTTCTCCTATAAGCAACAAAATATTTGCTCGCAGTGAAAGTTTTCTTCATTTTTTTTAAATACCAGTATATACTATTTGTTCCCGTTTTTCCTTCCTATCGCATATTATATACACTTTTTTTGCGCTAATTTCTGTTTTGTTGCATATACATATAATAAAATAAGCCACCGTTGATTTATGCATCTTAACCCAAGTTTACTGCCACAATAAATTGGCTCAACATGACGTTTTAGCAAATTGACTGAAATTTAGTTAAACTTTTGTCAAAAACAAGTTTTGCAAATTTGCCCGCGACAACTATAGGTACACTAATATATCTCAACAAGTTTGCAACAAGTCGTTTGCATTGCTGCTTTCACAAAGTCTCATACACACATACGAAGAACATATATATATATACCTACAATATACATACGTAACAGACATTCCTTCCTTCTGAAATTGAAAGTGTGACGAACTTGTACGCAAGTTTCTTGGGCACGCATTATGTTATCTTATATGAAACGTGTGCGGGTATACACGTCACATATTGTGTGTAGGCCGATAGAATATGTGAATAAATATATTATATGTATACATACATTTTAATCATGTCATTGTTCATTTTAATGTATTTGCGTTTATATAATTTACATGCGTAAATACACAACAATCATTAAATGTGTGTGTGTGTGTCTAAATATTTCAGCACGCATTTATGCATTATGTTGTGGGTACACTTAAGTGTATTATTATTAAAAAAAAAAAAGAAGAAAAAAAAACTATTGCAAGCCAAGATAGAGAGAACGAACGGTTCCCCGCAATGGTGAACGTCGTGATTTATGTTCGTGGTATTCCCCATGGCGACCTCGAGACGAAATCACCTCATGAAGTGGGCCTCTTCATGAGCAAGACTTTAAAATTCTCGCGTTAAAGTCCTTTTACAGTTGCAAGTTGCAAGTCCCTTTAGAATTTTAAATTCAACTGTTCTTTTTTTTGCAATTTCAACACGCACTTGCTTTTAGTTTACTGTTTTAAAATTTACATCTATTCAACATATAATATAATATAACTTATAATAACTTATAACAACTTATAACAACTTATAACAACTTATAACAACTTATAACATATAATATAACTTGAGCAATGTTCCAGTTATTCGAGAAATATTTAAAATGACTCACTGCTGGAATATTTCATTCAAAATATTGCACAGTACATTGAGAAAACATACTTAAGTGAAACACAAAAATAATATTAGACGATTTTGTTTAATTGAAAATGAAATTAGTTTGTAAGTTTAGAAAATATCTACTGCATTGATTCAAAAGTATTATTTGTTTGAATAATTATATTTAATTCAAACATACTCTCTGTTAAAACAAAAATTGTTAAAAATTGTTATAAATTTCTTAAACAAAAATTATTATTATGTTTGAATCAAACTTAAAAGTTAACTACAGATAATTTAAAATCAACCACAATTTATGTTTGTCTTCTATATATAATCTCTTAAATTGAACCAGAAAGTGTTTTTGAATTAAACTTAAAAATATTTGACTGTATAGCAAAGATATTTTCAGTTTGAACTTTGATTTAACCAAAATTTGTTTGAAAACCAAAAAATTTTTTTCCTCATTGCAATGGACTGTTGTCTATTCAATTTATTAAAGAGCACAAGAAAAAAAATGCGTTTGCCATTAAGTGGATAGCTAATCTTTAGAGATTTTTAGAAGAATAAAAAATCTAACTAGTTAGTTTATAACTAGATTTAACTTTTAGAGCTCTAAAAATTAAATCTAAAAAAACTCTAAAGTTTAGAGCAATTAATAAATACCTTTTACAGCAGATTAGTTGTGAAATCTAATTACTAACTGTATTTGCTAATAATGATTACTCCACATATAATAAAAATTATATATTACACGGAGTAAAAAAAATTCTTACGCTGACAAAACGATTTTTTAATATAGAACTAACAGAATTAGTTCTCTTCACGTATTCAAATTTTTTTTCTAATAACGATAAATCTGTTGAGGTAACAAAAAATTTTGTGACAAAAAAAATTTCTTAGCTCAATATTAACAATTTTTTTGTACTCACGGTAAATCGTTAGGTATTAGAATATTTAAAATAACACCAAAATGGATTAAAATAACACTAAATTGGATTATTTTAATCCTTTTTGGTGTTATTTTAATACCTAACGATTTACCGTGCTGATAAATATTACAAAAATATTTTTAACAAATTCTGGAGAATTATCCGCAGCAGAAGTAGAAAATACATATTTCTATCGAATATTGAAAGAATAAAGTCTTATCGTAAATAAAAATAATTCAAGAATTAAAATTATAACAAATTATTAAATTATTGAATCTGACGGACAGTCAAAAGAAAAATTAGTCCAATGTACGTAGGTGAAGTTCGCAACGTTTATAATCGTACGATTGACAGAAAAAAAATTATTTTTCTACCAAAAAAATAACATTGTTTGTTCAAATATTTTGTTTCTTAATCATTATACAAAAAATTAATCCTACTACTTTCTTGACAAATATTGATAAAAAAATTTACTTAAAAAATAGTTTTCTTCTGCTATCATTGACTATAAACGTTTTGAACATCACTAACTTTCCAATGTCATAATTTCGTAATTTAAAAGAGAAACACAAATGAAATTCTAAATTCGCCTTGATGGAAAAGTGAAGAATTTAATTTTGAATATTTAAAACCATTAAAATGTTATGCATTTGAATAAAAAATACAATTTTATCAATGAAAAACATTTGTTTAGATGACGTTATACTTATTTCATTTATTGTTGACAAAAAATTATAATTTTCATTTAAATATAACTTTAAAGTGCATTCAAAATGTAGAAAATTAAATTCCTTACGCTTCTATCGAAAAAAAATTTGTAATTTAATTTGACTTTTCTAAAAAAAAAACGAAATTATGACATTGGACTAACTTTTGTTCTGGTTTCTAGTTCCGACCACTAGAGGATTATTTTTTATTAAATAGAAAAATTATCTAAAACTCAAATACTCTCTAAAATTGAATTAGTAAAAACATTTACACTAATTTAAATTAGTGACTGACTTTTCGCTTTTGAATTAGTAACTTTTACTACTAAATTAATAGAAATTACTATTTATTAGTGAAATTTACTAATTCAAAAACAAAAAAGTCAGTCACTAATTCAAATTAGTAAAAATTTTTACAATTTCTAATTTAGAGAGTAGATAAACTAACAAAAAAATTCATAGTTAAATCCATTAAAAAAATAGCACATTTTATACTAAAAATTGCAGGCACAATTAAAAAAACGAAATATTGAATATTGAACGAATTTCCTTCTACTCTCTAAATTTGAACCAGTGACAGGCTTTTTGCTTCTGAATTAATCAAAATTTTTATTTTCATTCATTTTTACTAATAAATTAGTAAACTATTTATTAATAAAAATTTAAGTAAATTTTACTAATGAATTAGTAAACTATTTATTAATAAAAATTTAAGTAAATTTTACTAATAAATTAGTAGAAATTACTGTTTATTAGTAAAAATTTAACTAAATTTTACTAATTAATTAGTAGAAATGACTGTTTCTTAGTAAAATCTTCTAATTCTAAAGCAAAAAGTCAGTCACAAACTAAAATTGGTAGACTCGTTTACTAACTAAAATTTAGGGAGTAAAATTGTTGGAAAAATATTTTCACGTGAAAAAAAATATTTTTATCGAAAATTAATAAATATTCTAAATAAGTATTTGCTTTCTGTTAAAAACATTTTTTTTTAATTATTATTTGATAATAAAGAAGGCTAAAATACGTATTATAAGGCCTTTTTTATTTCAAAATAATGTTAAACCGGTTTTAACAAAAAGCAAATATTAAATCAACTGGTCTTAAAATCAATATTATCAATAGTGAATATAAATAATTATCGTCATTGAAGAATTCTTCTTTCACACACTTATTATGGAACTTTAAAAACTATTTAAAGAATTTTACTAACCTAATCTGTTAAATTGCACGTAATCAGGTCTTTTTTAGTTAAAAAAAATTCTTAACAAATATTCTTTTCAAATATTGGATGAATATTTTTACGAAATATTGGAGAAATATATATTCATGTCAACTAGAATAGAATTTATTGATAGAATTTTTTTTTCGTATAGGTAAAAAAATATTTTTTTGTAAAATTTGTAAAATAGTAAAAGTGTATTTTAAAGTGTAAAAATATTCTTCTTGAGGCAAAAAAAAGAATAATCATCTTCTCTAAAACGGTATTAGCTAAAAATAACTAATTTTTAGTAAAATGTTGAATTTTTGCCTCATAGCAATTAGTAAATCTTAGCTAATTATTAATAGAAAATATCTAACTCTTTATTCATAAAATTAAAAGCTGGTTACATTCGACTAACTAAAATTTAGCAAAAATTTTTGTTATTTTAACATTTATTTATTTTGTCATTACTAATTAAATTATTGACGACTAGTATTTTACTATTAAACTAGTTATTCCTACAATATTTTTGTGAAGTATTAACACAGTTTATTTAAAAAAATATATTTTACAGAAAAATTCTAGAATATAATTATATAGTTTTATTCAAGAAATTTTTAATTATTTTTTAAAACATTTTCCTTAATTTGTAAAGTGTTTAGAATATTTAGAACAATATTGAAAGAATTTTTCCGCAAAATATTAGTAAAATATTTTAAAAAAACAGTTCTTTAGTTTTTCGATTATTAAAAGAATGTTCTTGTTGAATATTGCAAAAATCTTGTTTTTAATACCAAATGAATTTTCTACTAAAAATATTGAAAAACTTCTCGAAAATTGGCAGAAATATTCTTTTGTTAATACAAAAATAATTTTGTGCCATATTTTCTTATTTTTCCAGAATAATGCAATTATAAATTTTTCTAATATTCCACGAATATTTTCTGAGTCATTGCAAAAAATATTTTACAGAAAAATTCTAGTTTATAATTATCCAGTTTTATTCAACGAATTTTTATGAGTAATTTCTAGAACATTTTCCTTAATATGTAAAATGATTAAATAGTTATTTTTTAACATAAAAAACTATTGTATGTCTAAAATATATATGCAGGAAAAATGTTTGAAATATTGCCTAGAAATATTCCAACCATATTCCATAATTACTTCATAGAAATTATTTAGAATATTTATTTTATTATTTTTATTATTATTATTATTATTTATTATTTTTTTTATTATTATTATTATTTTTTATTATTATTATTATATATTATTTTTATTATAAATTTAGGATTTACCCATATTGAAATTTAAAGAGTACTAATATATTCTCGAAAGAATATTCTCACAATATTTTTGTAAAATATTAAAATGACAAATTATTTTAATAGAATATTACAGAAATATTTTACTATATATTGAAACAATTTTCTAACAAAAATTTTCCTACCAAAATTTTCCAAAGTGAAGTAGCGAAAGGTAATTTTTTCCAAAATATAACAAAATTTTAAATTAAAAAACAGTTGTATTTCTATCGTCCTTCATTTATTAGATTTTAATTCGTTTCATTGTCAGTGAAAAAATATTTCACCTTATGTTTCTTTGTCGCACGAAATATTCTTAACAACATTTCCGTTTCAAGAAGGGAATTTCCTATTTTTAGACACGAAATATAAATATATATTACATTTTTTTTCTCCGGATATACTTGTGTCCCCCGCAGGAAATACACGTTTTTCTTAATTGGTTAAATACCCCTTATGACACCTTGTCAACCTCGGAACCAGTTTTCTGGAAACAAACGTGTAAACTCACGATGATGAAACAAGTAAATTTACCACAAAACTTGTTTAAAATTTTCAATATTACAAGGGCTCGGGTTGTGCGACTTTTTCGACATTTTTTTCGATTTTTCTAAGGAAATGAGACTTTTTTCGACTTTTTTGTGAAAAGATGCGACTAATCGACTTTTCGAGATTTTTTTAGTAAAATGCGACTGAAATTTTTTAAATTTTCAGAAAATTAAAGTTAAAGGAAAAAGTTTTAGTGAAAAAAATGTCCTGTTAAGTTTGTTAACAGATTTCCTTTAAATTTTTCAAAAAAAAAACATCAATAACTTCTTTTTTAAATAAATATTTAATCATTATTATTTTTCTGTAGGGATTAAAATTCTTCAAAAGATTCAAATTCAAACCTTCTTAAAATTAAACTACTTATAAAAAATTGATATAAAACATGAAGAAATCGATCACTCCGAGGCTTCGACTCGGAGCAATCGATGTCTTCATGTTTTATACTAATTAAAGATAACCGAGTGATTAAATCATTATTTTATATTATAAGATTTGATAAAAAAAAGAATTTGAAAATAATTGAATTTCTAGGATGAATTTTTTTATTCATAAAGATAATTAAAATTTTGACAATAATTTTAATAAAATTCTTTGCAAATTATTGAATTTCTTCGAAGAATTTTATTATTTATAAGGATAATTGAAATTTTGAACAGATTTTTTTTTAAAAATGTTTAAAAGTAATTGAATTTTGAAGAAGAATTTTGATATTTTTAAAAATAGTTGAAATTGTGGGGAGAATTTAAAAAAAATTTGAAAATAATTGAATTTCTGCGATGAATTTTCTTATTTTTTAAGATAATTGAATTTTGCAAAAAATTTTAACAGAACTTTTGAAATTAATTAAATTTCCATGATGAATTTTATTATTTATAAAGATAATTGCAATTTTGACTAGAAATTTAAAAAAAATTTTGAAAATAATTGAATTTCGGCGAAGAATTTTATTAATTTTAAAAATAAATGAATTTCTAGGATGAATTTGGTTATTTATAAAAATAATTACAAATGTACAGAAATAAATAAATAATTAATTGAAATTCTGACAAAAACTTTATTAAAATTCTTTGAAAATAATTGAATTACAGAGAAGAGTTTTATTATTTATAAAGATAATTGAATTTTTGAACAGATTTATTTTTAAAATGTTTAAAAGTAATTGAATTTTAAAGAAGAATTTTGATATTTATAAAGATAATTGAATTTTTGAACAGATTTATTTTAAAAATGTTTAAAAGTAATTGAATTTTAAAGAAGAATTTTGATATTTATAAAGATAATTGAAATTCTAAGAATTAAAAAAAAAAAAAATAATTGAAATTCTGCAGAGAATTTTATTACTTTTGAAAATAATTGAATTTTCATGATGAATTTTATTATTTATCAAATTTTGACGAGAAATTTTAAAAAAAAATGTTGAATCTAATTGAATTTTTGCAAAGAATTTCATTATTTTTGAAAATAAATGAATTTTAGAGATGAATTTTATTATTTATAAAGATAATTAAAATTATGACAGGCATTGTATTAAATTTTTTTTAAATAATTAAATTTTGGAAAAGAATTTTATTATTTATGAAAATAATTAAAATTTTGAACAAATTTTTTTTTTTAAAGGTTTAAAAGTAATTGAATTTTGAAGAAGAATTTTGATATATTTATAAAGATAATTGAATTTTTGAACAGATTCTTTTTTTTAAATGATTAAAAGTAATTGAATTTTGAAGAAGAATTTTGATATTTATAAAGATAATGGAATTTTTAAACAGATTTTTTTTTAAATGTTTAAAAGTAATTAAATTTTGAAGAAGAATTTTGATATTTATAAAGATAATTGAATTTTTGAGAATTTAAGAAAAATTTTGAAAATATTTGAATTTCTGCGATGAATTTTCTTATTTTTTAAGATAATTGAATTTTGCAAAGAATTTTAACAGAACTTTTGAAATTAATTAAATTTCCATGATGAATTTTATTATTTATAAAGATAATTGCAATTTTGACTAGAAATTAAAAAAAAATTTTGAAAATAATTGAATTTCGGCGAAGAATTTTATTAATTTTAAAAATAAATGAATTTCTAGGATGAATTTGGTTATTTATAAAAATAATTACAAATGTACAGAAATAAATAAGTAATTGAAATTCTGACAAAAACTTTATTGAAATTCTTTAAAAATAATTGAAATGCAAAGAAACATTTTATTATTTATAAAGATAATTGAATTTTTGAACAGATTTATTTTTAAAATGTTTAAAAGTAATTGAATTTTGAAGAAGGATTTTGATATTTATAAAGATAATTGAATTTTTGAACAGATTTATTTTTAAAATGTTTAAAAGTAATTGAATTTTGAAGAAGAATTTTGATATTTATAAAGATAATTGAATTTTTGAACAGATTTTTTTTTTTAAATGATTAAAAGTAATTGAATTTTGAAAAAAAATTTTGATATTTATAAAGATAATAGAATTTTTAAACTGATTTTTGTTTAAATGTTTAAAAGTAATTAAATTTTGAAGAATATAATTGAATTTTGCAAAGAATTTTAACAGAACTTTTGAAATTAATTAAATTTCCATGATGAATTTTATTATTTATAAAGATAATTGCAATTTTGACTAGAAATTAAAAAAAAATTTTGAAAATAATTGAATTTCGGCGGAGAATCTTATTACTTTTGTAAATAATTGAATTTCCATGATGAATTTTATTATATATAAAATTTTGAATGTAATTGAATTTTTGCGAAGAATTTAATTATTTTTGAAAATAAATGAATTTTAGAGAAGAATTTTATTATTTATAAAGATAATTGTAACTATGACAGGCATTTTATTACATTTTTTTTTAAATATTTGAATTTTAGAATAGAATTTTATTATTTATAAAAATAATTGAAATTTTGAACAGATTTTTTAAAAAAATGTTAATAATACCTAATTAAAATTTTGCCATGCATTTTATTTAATTTTTTTTAAATATTATTCCAGATTATTTGATGTTAAAGTATGTGCTGGCGAGAAATGTGATTTCTTTGACAATTTCGTGTTTCCTTTTCGGCGTTATTTTCCTAAAATTTTATTCAACTTTTTTCCGACCTTTTCGGAAATTTTATGCGACTTTTCGTGACTTTTGTTGTGAATTTATGCGACTAAAGCGACTTTTTTTGAGTCTTAAAGACAATCCGAGCCCTGATAATAAAAAAAACAACAACAACAAAAATGCTAAGTTATTATTTTGAGTCCACTCTTTGAGATTTGATCTATATATATCCCAAAGCACACCTTCCTGCTACATAGAATTAGAAAAACCTCGTAAAAAACTATTAACTACCCACTTTTGAAAAGTACATGGAATATTGAAAATGAGTATAGTAATTTAACAATTACCGAAGATTATTATTTTACTAAAATCAAATTATGTTTTACTATCACCTCTATATAAAAGATTGTGCACTTCCGACCTGGCATCAGTGTGCGTCTTTTCTCGATTAAAGAAATCATCGAAGCCACACCTATACAGATAGGTATTCCAGAGCGAATACCGGTATCCAATCGCTAAATAATCCCGTTCAACGGTATTATGTTCATCCTGCCTTTTCTATCTGTTGTAATATTCACCTGTTCAAATACGTTTACCTATATTGATATGAAATTGCGCGGTATACAAAATCTTTAGTCATCTTTCTATTATATAGACGCAGCAGCACATAACTCTGCGTGTACAATTTTCTTTTCAATTTTTCTTTTTTTTCGAGGATATGATTATATTGGTTTTACGTAACGACAAGAAAGAAAAATATTTGTTTTATTCACTGCGCGGAAATATAAGTGTACCTATAGAAAAAGAGATGCAAACAGATTGCGTGAGGGCAGAAATATTATAAACGGCTCTTTGTCTCAATTATAATATACAAAAGATGAGTTCAGCGAAACTGGTCATTTCATTTAATTACCAAAGGGACAAACAAAAATTGTTCATTAACTCATAACATTGTAAAAGATTCAACATTGTACAATAGTATACCTGTTCCTTTGCTAGCAGATGTATCATATATCATAATGAAAATAAAGGAGGAGGAAAGAAAAAAATAATCATAAACAAATGCTAAAAAAATATAATGAATAAAAATAATGTAGGAGTTATTCAATATTGTCTTTAAAAATTAATAATAATACTAGAAAATATTACTCGCGCTAGTGCGCTGAACGTAGAATTCAATTCATTATAAATTTATAATGCAAAATGCAAATTACAAAATTTTTTATTTACAAATTTAAATTTTTGCATAAATTCATAAAAAAAATTTTAAAAACTCACTTATTATGTAAATATTTAATTATTATTGTTTATATTTTCAAAAAATTTAAAATAACCCTTGCAAGAATTTAAATGTTTATATACATAATAACATTCTTCGGAAGAATTCAACTATTTTCATATAAATAGTAAAATTCGTTTCAGAAATTAAATTATTATTTCACTGAAAAAAAAATTATTTGATTCAAATACAATTTATTTGATTCAAATAAAAATTATTTGATTCAAGTAAATATTTATTTGATTATAGACAAATAATCGGTTATTTGAATCAAATAATTTTTTTTCAGTGTATTATTAATACAATTTTAATGAAATTTCACGAAAGAATTAAATTATTCTCTGAAATTTGCAAAAATCCATTGAAAAAATTCAAATATTCAGTAGTCTTTGCAAACTGAATTTAATAATTGAATATTCTTTTAAAAATAATTCTAGAAGTTAATTTTAAGTTAATTTTACTACTAAAATCTCAAAAATTCAATTATTTCTAAGATTGTGTGTAAAATTTATTTTTACAAAATTATTTGATTCAAGTAAATATTTATTTGATTATAGACAAATAATCGGTTATTTGAATCAAATAATTTTTTTTTTCAGTGTATTATTAATACAATTTTAATGAAATTTCACGAAAGAATTAAATTATTCTCTGAAATTTGCAAAAATCCATTGAAAACATTCAAATATTCAGTTGTCTTTGCAAACTGAATTCAATAATTAAATATTCCTTTAAAAATAATTCTAGAAGTTAATTTTAAGTTAACTTTACTATTAAAATCTCAAAAATTCAATTATTTCTAAGATTGTGTGTAAAATTTATTTTTAAAATTCAATAACTTTTCAAATTTTTAAGTAAATTCTTGTAAAGTACAAAATTATTTTCTTCAAAAATTAAAAATGACACAATTGGTATAAAAAAATTTTATGTCAATTTTTTAATAAAATTCCACTGTGAGATTCAGTAAAATTTTTTACAATTTTTAATCAAATTTTTCGAAAAAATTCATTTCTTTTCCAAACTTGTAATAAATTCTTGAAAACAATTCAATTATTTTTCAAACTAGTAAAATTCTTAGCAAAAATTAAATTATTTCTGTAAATAATAAAGTTTTTCACAGGAATTCAATTATATTTAAAACAATTTTAATAAACTTCAACAATAAAGTATTTAATTACAATTTTTCACAGAAGCGATTATTTTAAAAACATGAAAGAAATTTTTTTGTACACCCAGAGAAAAATATTATTTAAACCAAATATATTTTATTTGACTTAAGTAAACGTATATTTGTCTCAGAACCAACTAGACTTTTTATTTGTTTTAAATAAAATTTTTATTCGAAATAAATAAAACATATATTTGAGTCAAATAAAATTTTATTTAAACGAAATAAAATTTATTTGAAACAAATAAAAAGTCTAGTTGGTTCTCAGAAAAAAAAACAATTTCTCTGGGTGTAAAATTTAATTACTTTCAAAATTTTCAATCAAAATTTTTAAAAAATAGATTTATTTAAAAAAAATTCATAGAAATTCTTCAAAAGAATTTAATCGGGATTTTGAAAATTTTTAATAAAATTCTTCGGATGACTTCAATATTGTTTTCATGTATAATTAAATTCTTCAACGGAATGCAATAATTTTTAATTTAATTGTAGTAAACTTTCTCGAAGGAATAGAATTATTTTTAAAAATATTAATTAAACTCAATTATTTTCAAAAATTCTGATAAAATTCTTCGGAAAAACTGAATTATTTTTTTAAATAGTAAAATTCATCACAGGAATTCAATTATTCAATTCTTTTCAATACTATGTTAATAAAATTTCTCAGAAGAATACATTTATTTTTAAAAATATTTTATACAAGATTTCGATTAAATACAATTATTTTGGAAATTTAAAAAAAAATTCTTTCAAATCATTCAATTATTTAAATAAATTAAATTACATATGTTAAAATTCTTTAAAACAATTTTATTATTTTCATAAATTGTAAGATTCTTCACAGAAATTAAATTATCCTTATTATAATTTTAATAAAATTTCACGAAAAAATTCAAATATTCTCTGAAATTTGCAAAATTCCATTGGAAAATTCAAATATTTAGTAGTCTTTGCAAACATTCAATTTTCTTAAAAAATAATTTTAAATATGATTTAATCTCAAAAATTCAATTATTTTTCAAAATTTAAAAAAAAATTCTTATAAAATACTTAATTATTTGCTTTAAAAATTAAAAAATGACACAATTTGTTTATAAAAATTTATTATGTCAATTTTTTTAATAAAACTTCAATGAAGGAATCAGTAAATTTTTTTAAAATTATTTAATCAATTTTTTCGAAAAATATTCATTTATTTTCCACAGTTGTAATAAATTTTTGGAAACAATTCAATTATTTTTGAAAATAGTAAAATTATTCACAAAAATTAAATTATTTCTATAAATAATAAAATTTTTCACAGGAGAGTTCAATTATATTGAAAATAATTTCAATAAAATTCAACAATAAATAATTTAATTTATAGAAAGTAATTCTTTCATATTTAATAAATAATTTAATTAGAATTTTTAACAGAAGCGATTATTTTAAAAACTCGAAAGAAATTCTTCATAAAATTCAATTACTTTCAAAATTTTCAATAAAAATTATTTTATTTAAATATTAAAAATTATTTACATTATTAAAAAAAATCCAAAGAAATTCTTTAAAAGAATTTAGGCAGAATTTTAAAAATGTTTAATAAAATTGTTTGCAAAATTCAATAATTTTCATTATTAATAAAATTCTTCAAAGGAATGCCCTTATTTTAAATTTATTTATAGTAAAAATTCTTGAAAGAATAAAATTACTTTTAAGAATAACAAATTGGATTATTTTCGAAAATTCTGATAAAATTCAACGGAAATCTGAATTATTTTTTTAAGTAGTAAAATTCATCACAGGAATGCAATTAGTTTTAAATTATTATTGATTATTTTATTAGTAAAATATTACTATTGGAATCGGCGAATGTCCTTTTGCTATTAAATTATTTAATAGTTATTTCAAATTTAGAGAGTAAATTATTTTTGAACTTTAAAGTATATTGCAGAAAATTTTTCTATATGATTAAGATTAATTTTTAATATTTTTTAATTTTTACTATAGAATAACGTGTGTAATTTAAAAATAATAATCAGTTAAGTAAAAGCTAACTGTACTGTCAAGATTTATAACAAATGTATAATAACATTTTCTTGAACAGAACTGAACTCTCCTAATGACCATCAATTCACAATCACACAAAAATGTGTGTTGGAAATGATTAACTTACTTTTTCAAACTCATTCGCATCTAACTCAGAAAGCGTAACGAGACATATATTTTATTTAGCATTTAGCTATTAAACATGTTGATATCCATTAATTTAGAGACTATAAGTTTAAACATATACAAAGAAAATGAAAGTGTACATACATATATATGTAATTTAAATTAGTTTTCTAATGAGAGTGTCACGGAAATGAACAATCAAATATTACAATGATAATAATTTAATTATAAACATAAGTAAGCGACATTATGATTTTAATTCAAATTGTAATTAAAATTAAAAAAAACTCTAATTTTCGACAGAAAAAGTTTTTACTTTCAAAATAATTTCTTTCCTGGTAGCACGAATCATTCCATTTTGAATTCCGAAAAAATTTTCACTGCAGTTTTAGGAAAATTCCATATACACATTTTAGGAATATCGAAAATCAAACTGTCCTAACTTTTGAACCTTGAAATAAAAATTATGATTCAAGTAAATATTTATTTTATAATTGACAAGTAATCGGTTATTCGAATACTTTTTTTCAGTACATTACATAATAAATTAATATTTCGTTACATATTAAGAAATAATTTAAAAAGTTTCAAAATTTCTAATTCACGCTTTTTATTTGAAATAAAGTCAGTAATTTTTAGAAATACTTTTGGTGAAAAACAATAATTGGTTCATTTAAACTGTCGAAATTTTTGAAACTTAAATTTTTTCCAATTTTTAATCAAATTTTTCGAAAAATATTAATTAATTTTCAAACATTTAGGAAAATTTTAGAAAACAATTTAAATAATTTTAAAAGGTTCAAAATTTCCAATTCACGCTTTTTATTTGAAATAAAGTTAGTAATTTTTAGAAATACTTTTGTTGGAAAACAATAATTGGTTCAATTAAACTGTCTGAATTTTTTTAATTTTTAATCAAATTTTTCGAAAAATATTAATTAATTTTCAAACTTTTAAGAAAATTTTAGAAAACAATTTAAATAATTTTAAAAGGTTCAAAATTTCTAATTCACGCTTTTTATTTGAAATAAAGTTAGTAATTTTTAGAAATACTTTTGTTGAAAAACAATAATTGGTTCATTTAAGCGGTCGAAATTTTTAAAACTTAAATTGTTTCAAATTTTTAATCAAATTTTTCGAAAAATATAAATTAATTTTCAAACTTTTAAGAAATTTTTAGAAAACATTTCAAAAAAATAATTTAAAGTTTCAAAATTTCTAATTCACGCTTTTTATTTGAAATAAAGTTAGTAATTTTTAGTAATACTTTTGTTGAAAAACAATAATTTGTTCATTTAAACGGTCGAAATTATTCCAATTTTTAATCAAATTTTTCGAAAAATATTAATTAATTTTTAAACTTTTAAGAAAATTTTAGAAAACAATTCAAGTAAATAATTTAAAAAGTTTCAAAATTTCTAATTCACGCTTTTTTTGAAATAAAGTTAGTAATTTTTAGTATTACTTTTGTTGAAAAACAATAATTTGTTCATTTAAACGGTCGAAATTATTCCAATTTTTAATCAAATTTTTCGAAAAATATTAATTAATTTTTAAACTTTTAAGAAAATTTTAGAAAACAATTCAAATAAATAATTTAAAAAGTTTCAAAATTTCTAATTCACTATTTTTATTTTAAATAAAGTCAGTAATTTTTAGTAATACTTTTGTTGAATAACAATAATTTGTTCATAATTTGTTCAACGGTCGAAATTTTTGAAACTTAAATTTTTTCCAATTTTTAATCAAATTTTTCGAAAAATTTAAATTAATTTTTAAACTTTGAAGCAAGTTTTAGAAAACAATTCAAATAATTTAAAAAGTTTCAAAATTCCAAATTCACACTTTTTATTTGAAATAAAGTCAGTAATTTTTAGAAATACTTTTGTTGAAAAACAATAATTGGTTCATTTAAACGGTCGAATTTTATTCCAATTTTTGATAAAATTTTTCGAAAAATATTAATTAATTTTCAAACTTTTAAGAATATTTTAGAAAAAAATTCAAATAAATAATTTAAAAAGTTTTAAAATTTCTAATTCACGTTTTTTATTTGAAATAAAGTCAGTAATTTTTAGAAATACTTCTGTTGAAAAACAATAATAATTGTATAATAATTATAATAATAATAATTTAAACGGTCGAAATTTTTCCAATTTTTAATCAAATTTTTCGAAAAATATTAATTAATTTTTAAACTTGTAATAAAATTTTAGAACTTAAATATTGTTGTAATTGCTAACTAATAATAGTTGAAAATCAAAAATGCAATGCAATTCATTTAATTCAGCATTTTATTAATAATTTATTTATTGCATGAAAAAGAATAATAATAATAATAATAATAATAATAATAATAATATTAATAATAATAATAATAATAATAATAATAATAATAATAATAATAATAATAATAATAATAATAATAATGATAGAAATATTAGCAATGAAATAATATAATATGTTAATTATAATAGTAGATAATTATAGTAATTTGAACATAAATTAATTCTTCTAATGTTACTGATCCGCACAATTGAATCAAAATCATAAAAAAAAGAATAAAAAACTATATCAACTCTCTAAATTATAATTGGAAGCCAACTTTTTTTACCGTCTATAATAATGTAAATATTCCTCATTTTGATCTATTAGAAGATAAGAAATTAATTTCGGATTCAACGATGTGTGAAGTTATTTAGGAGTCATTAACGATATTGGTAGTAGGATAATAGATATCGGTCTCTCTCTCTCTCCATTCCTCAAATTATGTTAATTAAGAAACGAACCAATTTATATATATATATATATATATATATATATATATATATATATATATATTTTTTTTTTATATATTACACGATATCATCTAATTAAGCGCGCAGCAAAATGATGAGCTATCCCTCTATTTACAGTTTGTGAGTGAAAGCGAGAAAAATGCATTTAATTCTCACATGAAAGTATTATTTAAGCTACACTACCGATACTAAAAAATATTACTAATTTTAATTTTTTTTTAATACTAATTTTTTTTAGAAAAAAAAGACGAACGAATAAAAAACAATGTCGTCGATTCACATACCAATCGTATACGTGACGTACACTTAAATGAATGACTACTGATTATAAGATTAAAGTAAGACTTGGATGCATTTGCTTTGAAAATTTATTTTTAAAGGAATTCTTTCTATCGGCGTCTTGAAATATACCGTTTTTACGAGAGTTCTACTTTTTTACGACACAAAAATTTCTGCACAACATTTTATTTTCCTACCGTTGTGTCCTGCTGGATGTGAACCTATATTTAATGTGTAAATACGTATATATAATATTTATAGAAAGTGAAATTAATGGTGATATTTATAAACCTCTATAATAACCGGTAATCATCTGCATAAATACATATGATTATAGAGAATAAAATATTGCATTAAAAATTTACGTTCTTCATTATCTAATGTGAATTTTTTTTTAATGCTAACTTTTGAATTTTCCTGCTGTAAAAGAAACGGAATATTTCATTCATATTTCTGAAAAATTTTATTGAATGGACTTTAAAAAAAGAAACGGAATATTAAATCTTTCCCGGGTTTCCACGCTTTTGCTCTTTTCAAATTCCCTTACTCTTCCAGATTATCCGGGTTTAAAAATGGAATTTCTCCGTTTTTTAAAACTACATTTATTATTAATCAGAAACGTATTCGAATACATGAAGAATTTCATTTTTATATAAATATTTAATTATTATTTTTTCATAATATAGAAATTAGGATTTACAAAAATCTAATTAATTTTTTCTTTATTCTTCAAAGAATTAAATTATTTTCAAAAAAATTTATTTTTTTCACTCTTTATCAAAATAATTTGCCAAAATTCAATTACTTTTAATGTCCACTATTTCTGAAAATTTTAACACAAGAAGTAAATTATTTAAAAAGAAATTTTAATAAACTTCGTCTCAAGAATTTAATTATTTTCAAAAGTAATAAATTCTTCGCAAAAATCAGATTATGTTAAAAAATTAAGAAAAATTTTAGTCGACATTTTAATTAGCATTACAATTAATACAATTTTTCTCCGAAATTTACTTATTTAGAAAAATTTTAATGACATTTTTTTGTAACAATTCAATTATTTAGAAAAATTTTAATGAAATGCTTTTGTAACAATTCAATTTTTATCAAAATAATTTTAATAGAATTCTACGTAGAAATTTAATTAATTTACAAAATTTGTCATTCAATTATTTTCAATATTATTTTACTATTTTAATAAAATTTCAGAACAGAATTTAATTATTTAAAATAAATTTTAATGAATTTATTCCTAAAAATTTTATTAAAATTTGACAAGAGAATTCAATTATTTAAAAATTTGTTGATAAAATTCTTCATGAAAATCTAATTTAAAAAAAATGAATTATTCAATAAATTATCTTTGTTTGTATTTAAGAAATTGAATTCTCATAGAATTTTCTAAATAACATTTGATTTTTAAAATGAATTTCAGTTAAACCTTTGGAAAATTTAATTATTTCTGAAAATTGAAATAATAATAATTGATTTCTCCTGACAGTTTAAAAAAAATTTTAACAACAATTTCAGTTTTCTAAAAATTTGTTGAAACGTATTTTATAAAATATATTAAAATTAATTAAGATTCTGCCAAGAATTTTATTAAGGTTTTTCTAAATAATTGAATTTCTGAGAAAAATTGTATTATTTTTAATGACAATTGAAATTTTGAGTAAAATTTTTGCAATTTCTTAAAACAAATTTTATAAAAATTCGTTTTTAAATTATTGAATTCTTTTGTGAAATATTATTAAAATAGTTAACATTGAAAATAATGAATTATGACAAATTTTCAAAATTAATTAAATTTCAAAGAAGAATTTTATTAAAATTATTTTGAGGAAAATTGAAATTTTACAAAAGAATTTCATTAAAATTTTTGAAAATAATTTAATTTAAATTATTTTTAATATATGTACAATTTTTATCAAATTTCTCGAAAAATGAAATTATTCCTAAAAATTGTATTAAAATTTGTCAAGAGAATTCAACTATTTAAAAATTTGATGATAAAATTCTTTACCAGAATTGAATTTAAAATAAAAAATTGAATTATTCAATTAATTTTCTTTGTATTTTAATAATTGAATTCTCGTAGAATTTTTTAAGAATAATTGATTTTTAAAATGAATTTCAGTTAAAATTTTGGATAAAATTAGATGTTTTTATATCCGTACATATATTTAATTAAAGAATTTACAAATAATTAAAATTTCGTAAAATTGAATATTGTAAACAAATGGATTTTGAAAATTGTCAAAGAACTTTTTTGAAAATTTTTTAAAATCTATTGATTAACAGAAGAATTTTAGTTAAAAACCTGGAAAAGTCAGGGATTTTAATGTTTTTAAATTTTTAAAAAGTTGTGTTAACGATTTTCATAATTAAATTAACTTCAAACGATTTTCTCGTTGATATTTGTAAAAATTCAATTTTAAATGAATTTGTTTTAAAAATTTAAAAAAACCTAGATTTTTTAAAAATAATATAATCCTAATGATGAAAATAATTATTGAATAAATTACAGTAAAAAAGTTGCAAATAAATTGTTTTAAAAAAATTAATTCTACAGAATAGTTCGTAAAAAGTATAAAAAATTGAAATTTTCAAAGATTTTAATTTAAAACATTTTGGAAATTTAATTATTTCTAAAAATTCAAATAAAAATTGAATTGTCTTACCAAATTGTAATGATAATTTCAAGAATAATTTCAGTTTTCGAGAAATTTGATGAAACGAATTTTTATAAAATATATGAGAAATTATTTAAATTCTGCCAAAAATGTTATTTAAATTTTTCTAAATAATTCAATTTTGGAGAAATATTGTATTATTTTTAAAGATAATTAAAATTTTGTCTCAAATTTTTGTAAATTTTTTATCATAATTTGTTTCTTGAGACTAATTTTATTAAAAATCTATTGTTCTTAAAATTCCAAATCAAATTCATTTAAAATTGAATTTTTTAAAAATTTCTAATTTAATTCATTTAAAATTGAATTTTTTTTTAAATTTCTAATTTAATTCATTTAAAATTGAATTTTTTTTTAAATTTCTAATTTAATTCATTTAAAATTGAATTTTTTTCAAATTTCTAATTTAATTCATTTAAAGTTGAATTTTTACAAAATTTCAAATGAATATCTTTTCAAGTTTATTTTTAAATTTAATAAAATTAAAATCCCTGACTATTCCAAGTTTTTTCAATTTTATATAAAATTTCTTGGCATTTCCAAATTTTCCGGAAAAAGAATGAAACACTTCCTCATTAATATTTTCAATTTATTTCAATCAAGTAACTCCTATTGTATTTGAAGACAATTCACATAAAGATTTTAAAGATACGATATATACGTACTTATTGAAAACAATAATCATTAGTGGCGCATTGGTAGGTTTTTAATTATTTCGAAGAAGAATATGAATTTAATAATATAATAGTCAGACACGCACATATGATGCTGTAAAAAAGCCGAGGTTACTTTAAAATGCAAAAGGCTCCTAAGATGCGAGACCAACGATGCCGAACTCGAAAGCCGTGTTATTGACCCCTCTATCTCAACGAAACTTTCCTGAGACTTACGCGGACTTGATATATTCATTGATTCACTTTTTTTAACTCGAATTTCTTCCTGAACAATACAATCAAAAAATTTCTAATTTTTTGATTTTTAAAACACGAAAGAAAGGAAATAAATAAATCCCTAGTTTTATATTTTTTTATTCAATAAAGAAAGAGCTTTTTAACACTTTCTAATTTATATAAATAAAATATTTTTAACTCAATCGTTAATTAACTTGATAGATTTTATTTTATTTTATTTTTTACAAGACCTAATCTACTATTTAAAAGATTTCGTTCAACGATAAAACTAATCCAACTTCATATGCATAATTATCAATTTTCAATAATAAAATCGACATTTGAATTATCGGGTGATTCTATAAAATATATTTTACATAAGTTCTCGAGAGTTGAGAATATATTAGAGTAAAGCAAGATTTTGGTGACGCTTAAGTCCAGCCTTACATAAGGCTATAATTATAAATCTCTTCGAGAAAGTTTGTTGGGGCATTTTAAAACCAGTTTCATCGACAGGTTGGCAAAAAGCAAAAATTTTAAATGTTTCGACTCGACTTTCATTATACCCTCAAAAAAAAGAAAGAAAAAAAATTAAATGAAAGAAAGAAAAAGAAACAGTTTAGGCCAGATAATCGCCTTATTCCTTTTTCATTGTGGCAGTCTGCCAAACCCAAGTCATCTCGAGGCAGAACCATCTATCAAATTGAATTAACTTTTCAACTTTTCCTCGAGAATTGTAATTGAAACCAAACCTAGAATTAACTAAATATACTATAGTGAAGGAAGAATGAAGTTGAATAATATAAAAGTAAGATTCTTTAACTATGACGAATCAGAAACTATACAAACAAAATGCCTACACCTTTTATTAGGATTCTTTATTTTTTAATATAAATTATAAACATTGTTTTTATTTGAAATTTATAATACGTAGGAGAATTCAGAATTGGTTTGATTATTTATTAAAAGTACTAAAAAAATTAGATTTTTAAAATAAGACAAATAAAAAATTTTAAGTCTTTTCTGTTTGACTCATAAACTATATAAAATTACCGCGAATTAAAATACAAAACCTTCAAATTTTTCCAATTTCAGACAAAAATTTCTTTTTTAATAACTTAAATATGGAGCAACTATCATAAAATAAATAAATTATTTAATAAATCCTTTTACTTAAATATTTCAAAATTAATTCAATTTTAAAAGAGTTGCGTTTACAATTTTCGTAAATTAATTAACTTCAAACGCAGTTTCAATTTGATTTTTTAGAAAATTTTCATGTTGAATGAATTTAATTAGAAATTTTAATTAACTTAAATTTTTGAAGAATTTTTATAATTCGCAATTTTCTAAAATGAGTTAAATTTATCAATATATGATTATTAAAAAATAATAATTATTAAAATAATAAATTTCTAGAGGAATTTTAATTAAAAACACTGAAGAAATTGAATTTTGAAAACGTTACAAATGATTGCAGAAAATCTATTTTTTTTTAACAATTTTTCCGTATACAATTTTTAGACAAATTTCAATTATATTATAAAATTTTTTTTTGTATTGTCAAAATTTGAATTATGTTAAAAAATAATGAAATTATTCTTCAAAACTCAATTATTTTCTAAAAATGTGAATAAAATTTGTGGCAAAATTAGAAATCTGTTCAAAAATCTGTTTAATTTCTTGTTAAAGTTTAATTAATCTTTGAAAATAATAAAATTTTTCTCCAAAATTCAATTATTTTCAAAAACTTTAATAATATAAGTTCTTGGAAAAATTTCAATTATTTTCATAAACTTTTTTTCAATTCAAAAATTTTCAATATCTACTATTAAAATTTTTCAAAAGAATTCAATTATTTAAAAAAAAATTTAATAAAATTGTACACAAACATTTAATTATGTTCATAAATAATAAAAGCTTCACCAGACGTCAAATATTTAAACATTTTTTAAATAAATTTCTTTGCAATAATTCAATTATTTTCTGAAATAATAAAACTCATCGCAGAATGTCAATTATTTTTAATATAATTTATATCGAATTGCTTATAAAATTTACTTATTCTTCAAATTTTTATTAAAATCCGTCAAAAGAATCAAATTATTTTAAAATTTGTCAAAATTTCAATGATGTTCAAAAATCTTTTTATTTTCTCATCTAAATTTCAATAATCTTTATACAAATAATCAAATTCGTCTCCAAAATTCAATTATTTTCATAAACTTTAATAAAATTCTTGGCAAAATTTCAATGATGAAGTTCAAAAATCTTTTCATTTTCTGGTCAAATTTCAAAAATGTTTAAAAATAATCAAATTCGTCTCCAAAATTCAATTATTTTCATAAACTTTAATAAAATTCTTGGCAAAATTTCAATTATGTTCAAAAATCTTTTTATTTACTGGTCAAAATTTCAAAAATGTTTAAAAATAATCAAATTCGTCTCCAAAATTCAATTATTTTCATAAACTTTAAAAAATTACTGACAAAATTTCAATTATGTTTAAAAATCTTTTTATTTTCTGGTCAAAATTTCAATAATCTTTAAAAATAATAAAATTCAATTATATTCATAAAATTTAATATTATAAATTCTCGAAAAAATTTCAATTATTTCTAAACATTTTCAATATCTATTATTAGAGTTTTTCAAAAGAATTCAATTATTTAAAAACAATTTTAATAAAATTGCACTCAAATATTTAATTATTTTCATAAATAATATAAAAACTTCTTCTGTGCATTCAATTATTTTTATAAAAAATAAATTTTCTTCAGGAACTCTATTATTTTTATAAACAATAGAACTCATCGCAGAATTTTAATTTCTTTGAGTATAATTTTTTATCGAATTTCTTTAAAACTGTAATAAATCCTCAAATTTTCATTTAAAATATTACAATTTGTCAAAAGAATTTAATTATTTAAAAATTTGTTAATGAAATTCTTTACAAGATTTTAATTTTAAGAAACATTCGATTATTCAATCAATAATTTATACCCTTGTATTTAAATAATTGAATTCTCTTAGAATTTTCTAACGAAAATTGATTTGAAAATGAATTTTAGTTTAAATTTGACATAATAGTAGAATATAAAAATAATTTTTAAGAAGTTACATAGTAACACTATTTTTATAACATAAAATAAGAGTTTAACACTCGACGCACTTTTAATTATTGTAAAACATGGAGTAATCGATCAATAATTAATCGTTATATCTTTATGTTTTATATAATAAATTCATAATAAATTTATGTTTCATAATATGTTTAAAGTTGATTAATTTCAAAAAAATTTGACTTTGAAATTTTTGAACATCTTAATTCCTATTGAAAAATAATAATAATAATAATTAAATGTTTAAAATATTTAAAAAAAGAAGTTATTATCTACGAATAATTCTACAATTAACGAAATTCGTGGATAACTTTAACAGAACATTTTTTTCATTAAATGTTTCCCTTTATTTTCAAAAAAATAAAAAAATCTTATTTAAATTTAATTATATTATTATTATTATTTTATTTATATTTATTTAACGACAGGTATTGTTTCTAAACATGTTTTCAATTTAAAAAAAAACTTAATTTTAATTAAACAATGGAAATTACGAAATAGAATTGATGCCAATTACTTTCTTATAAAAATTTTCTACAAAAATATTAAGAAACGGGAATATCTATAATATTTGTCATCAGTTCACGGGAAAAAAACCTTTAACTAGAAAAGCGATTAGTTTCGCTAAAATAGCGAAAGAATTCGTTGCGATAACTAAAAAATTTGGTAATATAGTGAATTTTGTAGTTGTTCCAGGTGAAGATTTTTTTTCGTGTTAGAATATCCAAATTTGTTTTCAATACGTCCTTAATTATAATAATACTATTATTTTATTATTATTTTATTATTATTATTATTTTATTATTATTATTATTATTATTATTATTATTATTATTATTATTATTATTATTATTATTATTATTATTATTATTATTATTATTATTATTATTATTATTATTATTATTATTATTATTATTATTATTATTATACTAAAAGAATGTACTTTCTTAAATTCTTTTTCATTGTTGCCTTACCCAATAAACTTTGTCCACACAATTGATGAATAGTGACCCATACACACCTACCTCTCAATATACTCCTGAATTCACTAAAAAAAAAAATTACGAGTGACTGTTGTCTACATGTTTATATTTATTAACTGCCTTTTCACTTTGAAGAAACGTTCTTGTACCGTTTCATAATCCCACGCAAAAACACTTATCCCATTACCTACTCAAGTGCGCGAAGAAACAACTGTAAGAATTTCCTCAACACTGATTCTCAATATTTTTACACTCTTTGCTGTTCCTAAAAACTTTCCCCAAAACTAAAAATTTAAAAACAATTAAAGAAAAACAACATTTAAAAACAACTGTTCAAAAACACAAATAACTTGATCCAACTAAACTAAAACAAATAAGAACAAAAAACATTTGTTTGGACGCAAAAATTAATACCTGTTTTAAAACATCTATACAAACGAACCAGTTTATAGAATCAGTTAACTAGCTCATATAGTAATTTAACTACTGAATAGTTTCGCTGTAATTATCATTTAAAAACAAATTTACATTGTTAAAAAAGAAAAAAAAATAGTAATAGGACATGTATGCATATGAGATGAACTGACGGGACTTTTTTTCTGTTATATCAGTTACAGGTCAGTGGACAATTGCTGGACACAGAATTCCAACCAACAGTGACGGCAACATGTAAAGCTGGTCACATGACCATTCATGTAAATCTAAATCAGAGTTTTGTGGGTGCTGTTCATGCTCGAGATTTTCGAACACCACAATGTATGGTTCCAGGAAATGGTTCGAGTCATGCCACTCTTGGAATAAATCTTTTTGCCAGTAAAGGTTCGCCAGATTATTGCGGCGTACTTGTTAATAATGTACGTATAATGACGAGTTTACTACAGAGATGAATCATCACTGCATAAATTATCTCATCATCTCACTCTCTTTTGAAATACAATCTTCTAAGTCCAAAAAAGGGAACATTTTTCACAACATTCACGCAACTATTGTACATATATAAATATAATTTAAGATAAGCAGGGTTGCCACGCTTTTGCTCTTTTCAAATTCTCTGACTTTTCCTGGTTATCCAGTTTATAAAATAAAATTTTTCCAGTTTTTTTTTAAATTTTGAATAAATATGTGACGCGCTCCGAAGAAAGGTACCTAAGAAGCAAAAAATTTGAGGTTATGTTTTTAATTTTTTAAGTAAAAATGCAAAAAGAAAATCAATTACTAATTCAAAATTATTGATCTTCAAGTATGCATTACATCCAAAATATTCAATAAAAATTATATTCAAATTCAAATAATTAAAAATAATCTTTTAATCAAGAGAAATCCAACACGACCCTAACCTATAATTCGTTTGCTTCTTAGGTACCTTTCTTCAGAGCGCGTCACATATTTAATCATTATTATTTTCCATATAGAAATTAGGATTTTCAAAAATTCCAACTATTTTCATTGTTAATTCTTCAAACAATTAAATTCTTATCACAAAATTATTAATTTCTTTTCACTTTTTTTCAAAATAATTTGTCAAAACTCAATTATTTTCAATGTCTACTATTTCAAAAATTTTTAACAAAAGAATTCAATTATTTAAAAAGAAATTTTAATAAAATTCGCCTCAAGAATTCAATTATTTTTTAAAGTAATATAATTCTTTGCAAAAATACAATCATGTTCAAAAATTTACGAAAATTCTCGTCAATTTTAAATTATTTTTATAAATAATAAAATTTTTCTCCGACATTCAAAACATTTCTGAAAAATTTAAATAAAATTCTTGACAGAATTTCTATTATTTTAAATAAATGTACAATTGCTATCGAATTTTTCGAAAAATGAAATTATTCCTAAAAATTTTATTAAATTTTGGCATGAGAATTCAATTATTTAAAAATTTTTTGATAAAATTCTTTATGAAAATTCAATTTTAAGAAACATTTAAATATTTGATAATATATTTATTTTTATAGTCGTAAAAAAGTTCAATGAAAGAAAAATTTTTATAATATTCTATACAAACATTCAATTATTTTCCCAAAAAATAAAAATTTCAAAAAATGATTGCAGAATTTCAATTATTTTTAATACAATTTTAAACGAATTTCTCAAAAAATCTAATCGCTCTTTAGAATTTTATTAAAATTTGTAGAAGGAATTCTATTATTTAAAAAATTTGTTGATAAAATTCTTCACCAGAATTGAATTTAAAATAAAAAATTGAATTATTCAATAAGTTATCTTTGTTTTTATTTAAAAAATTGAATTCTCGTAGAATTTTCTGATAATAATAATTTTTAAAATGAATTTCAGTTAAAATTTTAGGTAAAATTTGAATTTTTTATTTCCTTACATTCATTTATTTGAAGAATTAACGATTAATTAAAATTTCATACAAGTGAATATTGAAAACAAATGGATTTGAAAATTGTCAAAGAACTTTTAAGAAAATTATTAAAATTAATAGATTTAAAGAATGATTTTAGTTAGAAATTCTAAAAATAATAATCGTAATGATGAAAATATTTTTTTAAGAAGTTACAATAAAAAAGTATCAAGTAAACTTTTTTAAAAAAATCACCTAATTCTACATAATTATTCGTTAAAAGAATTAAAAATTCTAATTTTTAAAGATTTTAATTGAAAACCTTTTGAAAATTTAATAATTTCTAAAAATTTAAATAATAATTAAATTCTCCCAACAAATTTTACTAAAATTTTTAAGAATACTTTCAGTTTTCGAAAAATTTGATAAAACGAAATTTATTAAATATATTAAAAATCATTGAAATTCTGACAAGAAATTTATTTAAATTTTACTATATAATTGAATTTGGAAAAAAATTGTATTACTTAGAAAGATTATTAAAATTATGACTAAAATTGTTGTAAATTTTTTAACATAATTTGATTTTTGAGACGAAATTATTACTTTTGAAAATAATTGAATTCTAGAGACAAATTTTATTAAAATTTCATTTATAATAATTTAATAACTTTTGTGAAATTTTATTAAAATATTAAACATTAAAAATAATTGAATTTTTGAGAAAAATTGTATCATTTATAAAGATAATTGAAATGTCGATTAAAATTTTTCTACATTTTTTAACATAATCTGATTTTTGCTAAGAATTACATTAGTTTAAAAAATAATTGAATTTTTGAGACTAATCTTATTATAATTCGTATTAAATAACTGATTTCTTTTGTGAAATTTTATTAAAATAATAAATATTGAAAATACTTGAATATTGACATTAAATTGTTACAAAAGAATTTCATTAAAATTTTTAAAAATAATTTAATTCATCTTTGAAGAATGATGAAAAAAAAATTATTAAATTTCTGAGAAAAATTTTACTATACTCTTAAAAATAATTGAATTTTTGCAGTAATATTTAATTCAATTTTTTTTAGTCTTTTCAACTATAATTCTTCTATAAATCCATTATCTAAAAAAATAAATTCAAAGTATATTAAACAATTTAACTAGTTTCCGAACAATTGTAATTATAAAAATTTTTTTTAATCTAGATTTTTTGAAATTTCTATAATCAAATTCATGTAAATTTATTAAAATTTTACAAAATTTCAAATTGCTTTTTAACTTCATTATTGATTATTTTTCAAAATAATTTGTCAAAATTCAATTAATTTTCAATGTCTACAATTTAAAAAAAATGTTAACAAAAGAATTCAATTGTCTAAAAAAATTTTTTAACAAAATTCGTCTCAGGAATTCAATTATTTTCAAAAGTAATATTATTCTTTGCAAAAATCCAAATTATTTAGAAAAATTTACCAAAATTCCCGTGAATTTTCAATTATTTTTGATAAATAATAAAATTTTTCTCCGATATTCAAACATTTCTGAAAAATTTCAATAACTCTTTAAAAATTGAATTAATTTCGAAATATTTATGTAAAATTAAATGTCACGAATAAGGACAATTAGGAAACAACAATTTTCCTGGATTTCGATCAAAATTCCTGACTTTTTCAGGTTTTTTCAACATTTGTGACGCGATCTGAAGAAAGGGACATTAGAAGCAAAAAATTATAGGTTATGTTTGCAATTTTTGAAATAAAAATACAAACAGAGAATCAACTGACAATACAAATCACTGATGTTTAGGTCTTTATTACAACTAAAATATTAAATAAATACTGATTTTAATTTACAGTAATTGAAAAGAAACTTTTAATTAATAAAAAAGTAACACTAACATAACCTTAAAGTGATTTGCTTCTAAGGTCCCTTTCTTCAGATCGCGTCACATTTATAAAATTCTCTCACGGTAAATCGTTAGGTATTAAAATAACACCAAAAAGGATTAAAATAATACAATTTAGTGTTATTTTAATCCATTTTGGTGTTATTTTAAAACCTGACGATTTACCGTGCTGTCATTTCCAGGTTTTTCATGTTTCTAGGTTGCGTGGCAATCCTGATAAAAATCTTCTCAAAAAAGGGGCAAAATTTAAAAAAAAATAACGAAACAATTTGATTTCAGCACACTGAAGAACGATCTGTACCAATAGCGGTAAGAATACACGGGACATTAGAATTGGCAGATGACAAATTCTACGTGATAACTTGCGGCAAGGCGGGATTTAAAAATGCCAAGTGAGTCATTTTTTTTTTTTGTTGTCATTGTTGTAAAATATTTTATTTACTTTTGCTGATGACAAGGGTAAATAGAACGTAAAGTAACTGGACATTTAAAACGTAAAAGAAGAAAAAGAAGAAAAAGAAGTGGAAGAAATAAAGTAAATTGATAGTTTTGTAGCACAAAAACCCATCAATATAATTTCCAATGAATAAGAAATGAATCACTAACATCTTTCTATTCCTTTTAATGATCCCTCTCGACCGCTTATTCACATTCTCGCGATCGGAGACTCTCAGGAATTAAGTACATATCTATATATCTATACATGTGTGCACTGTAAAGTATCTTGTGTCTGTCTACATATACACAAATAGATTTATGGCGAATTATTTTCTCTATGCAGGTTACCGATGCGTAAACCTCTGAGTAAACAGCTAACACATATCGCGAATAGAAAACGATGATTCTGCGCGCGAGAGCGCTCTGTTCCTATTCACTGACTCTTCTCCTCTCAGAAAATCCAAAATTCTAAAGATACTTGGAATTTCCATACTCCCATATGTTTATGTATATGCATACAATTATAAATGTATTTTACTTTGAGTGCGCACGCATTTAGCCATTTGCCGCATTCCAATTTTGTTGAAAATAGTTAAATACCTTCCTAATTAATATTTCATTTTATTTTACTTTCATTTCATTGATATTTTTTACAATTGTCTATATATATATATATACGTATATACAAGTCTCAGTGAATAATTTTAATTGTTTCCCTATTCGCAATATATTATCACACATCCGATTCGGCTTTATTTTTACTGTAGTTTTTTTTTTAATAAATAATTCAAGAATAAGGATTTTAAAAAAATTACAAAAACGGAAATATAACTCAGAGTGAAACAAGCATTGGTAATAAAAATCCAGACCAAGGTGTCTACTATTTTCATTCAACAAAATTCCCTGTTATTTCCCGGTTTTTCCCGGTTATGGCCTAATTTATTCCCGGTTTTGTTTTCTCATAAAATTTAAATTTGATTTCGAACAAAAATAATAATTTTAATTGAAAATTTGAAAAATAATTTTTTCAAGTTTATTACAATTCCATTGATAATAATAATTGAATTTCTGCAAAGAATATTACTATTTACAAAAATAATTGTAATCCTTCCAGAGAATGATATTATTTATGAAAATAATTTAATTCCTGTGAAGAATTTTATTACAATTTAAAAAAAAGCAGTGATAATTAATTATTTACTTAATATGTAACAAACATTAAATTTGCTTAAGAAATGATAAATATCATTTATTTAAACATTCAGAAATTTAAAATTATAAAAATTTAAGAGAAGTTCAATAATTATAACTATTGAATAATAATAGAATAATATAATTTTTAGAATGATCCCAAAGTTTTGAATGTTCAAATGAACGAAATATTTTTTATTGTCGGTATTTTAATAAATTACTAATCATAAAAAAATTTAAAAACTAAAATTTTACCTTTACATACTCAATTATTAATTTTTTCGATAGTGAAGCAAAATAATTACAATAAAAAATTTAATTTTTAGAAGAAATAAATCAATTTTGTTCATTTGAACGTTCAGAACTTTAGGATCTTTTTTTAGAAGCAAAAAATCGATTTAACACTTTAAGAGGGACTTTATATTTTAAAAATAAAAATATAATTACGGTCACTAAATTCCCTTGATTATTTTCGAAAAATTTAAATTAAAAATCTTTCAAAGAATTAAATTATTTCACAGTTTTCTTGTAAGTATCAAATTGATACTAAAGTGGATTAAGTGGATGCCAAAAATCTCGATCCATTTTTTATTTAATCCAAATTTTTAGTATCGTTTCGTTGCCATTTGATACTTTTAAGCAAACAGTGTTTTCAAAAAAAATGTAAAGAAATTTCAATTATTTCAAAAACTTTCAATTATTTCTTTAGAAAAATTAAATTATCTTGAAACAATGGAATTGATAAATTCCAACAATTTTATTTTTCAGAATTTAAGAAAAAAAATTTGCGAGAATTCAATTTTAATTAAAAAGTTTGAAGTGCATTTCGTTTTTTTTAAATTAACTTATAAAAATTTTAGTTATTAATCTTCGCACTAAGAAATATAAATTCATTAAAATGTGACTATAAAATCCAATTATTAATTAATTATTAAATTAAAATACTTTGAAAATTTTATTTGTTAAAAAGTTTCCAAAGAAATTCTTTAACAAATTCATATTACATATTTTCAGTCGAATTTCACAATATTTCTATTAACTCC
Organism: Leptopilina drosophilae; assembly: GCA_032873175.1. Taxonomy (NCBI): domain Eukaryota; kingdom Metazoa; phylum Arthropoda; class Insecta; order Hymenoptera; family Figitidae; genus Leptopilina; species Leptopilina drosophilae. The sequence continues at coordinate 308,619 of CM065485.1, forward strand.
ACAATTTTTTAAAATTTATTTACATAATCTGTTTGAATTAGTGCCTGACTTTAACTAGCAAATTAATTTTTTTTACCTAATTCAAAGTTAGAGAAGAGTAGAAATATCTATAAAAATTGAAATAAAAAGTAATTTTTTTAAAAACAAATTAAAATAATATAACTTTATAAATAGTTAAAAAATTGTATTAATTTAAGTACAGAATTTTTCTTTTTAACTGAAAATTTTCGTTAGTACAAACTAACAGATTTGTATATGATTTCATTTTCATTTTAGTGTCTTATTTGAAATTTTGTGAGAATAATGTGACATTGGACTTTTACATATGAAGTGAAAAATTAAAGTAAAATTACTAAGAAGATCTGAGTTTATTTAACAAATATTATTATAAAAATAGACATTTATTTTAATGAATATTAAAAGTTTCATTAGTGATTGTGATTGTTAAATTTATTTGAAGGTTATAAGTGAATTTTAATATTTCAGAATGCTTACAGGATTTATTAAATGAAAAATATTTTTTTTTGCTCTAAATATAAAATATATTTAAAGAAAATACAAAATTTTTTCATTCAAATAAAAGTGAATATTTAAACGAAATATATTAATTCAAATAAACAAATATCGAGCTAAATAAAAGTCCAAGTGGTTCTGTGACAAATATCCTTTTTTATTTGCTTCAAATAAATTTTATTTCATTCAAATAAATCATTTCATTTTACTAAATAAATAGGTAGATAAATAGGAAAAAAAAGTTTGAAACAAAGAAATTATTTCAAGAAAATTTATAATAAAACACAAAAAATTAGTTTAAATAGAAAAAAAGATTTATTTGAAAGAAAATTTTTTAAAAGTTATTGTAAAATGTGCCTTAGACGAAGGTAACAAAATAAAAATTTTTATTTGTAAATGATAAAAGTAACTGTACTTTTTTTCTTCCATTAGATATACTTTTTTTATAAAACACTATTCAATTAAAAATGTTGTAATAACAAAATTTTTCCATTTCTTCAATTTATAAAATCAGCTCCTGTAATTAATAATACAGTAATTAATAATCATGGGAAATGTGAATATGAAAAAAAAATCAGTTAATCATTACTATATAGAATAAACGAACGCGATGATAATTATCTTAAAATTTTATTTCAAGAGTTAAAATAAATAGTGACGATAAATATTGTGAAATACTAATAGACGATGATTTTTCAGAAACGAGACTTCTTTGGTGTCTCTACGACTTCTGGATGGAACTCGTCGGATTCAGACTGCCTATATCGGTCAGAATTACACACTCCAAGCAGAAATCTCACGACCCGATGGTAATTTCATTTCATTTATTGTAGAAATTATATTTTTAAGAAAAAATTTTTCAATTTTCTCCCCTTTCAATATTTTAATATAGTGTAAAATTTTATTAATACGCAAAGCAGTATAAATATTCCGCAGGAGTATTCGAATTTATCGAAATAGCGTTTTAAAATGTTTCTTTTGAAAAATTGAAGGATAAAATACAGGGTATACTACCCAACTATAGACTTTTTATTTGCTTTAAGTCAAATTTTTATTTCAAACAAATAAATTACTAATTTAAATCAGTGACTTTTTTTACTTTTAAATTTGTGAATTTTACTAATAAATTTGCTTTAAATCAAATTTTTATTTAAAACAAATAAATTACTAATTTAAATCAGTGACTTTTTTTACTTTTAAATTTGTGAATTTTACTAATAAATTTGCTTTAAATCAAATTTTTATTTAAAACAAATAAATTACTAATTTAAATCAGTGACGTTTTTTAATTATAATTTGTTGATTTTACTAAATAAATAGTAGTTTCTACTGATTTATTAAAAAAATTCACTAACACTATTAATTTCAAATTAAAATGTTTGCAATTTTATGCAAATTATAATTTAAATTTGTGAGTTCCAGAGAAATTTTTATTATTCGAGATAAAAGAATTGAATTCTTACCAAGAATTATTTTATGGAAATTGTAATTAAATTCTAGAGAAGAATTTTATTAAAATCTTAAAGAATAGTGGAATCATTTTAACAAAAATATAATTAAATTGTATGAAGAATAATTTATTTCTTTCAAACAATTTCATTCAAATATTTGTAAATAATTAAATTCCTATGAAAAACTCTAATATTTTTGTAAATAATTTAATTCTTTCGACGCATTTTAATAAAATTCTAGAGAATAATTATATTTTTTGAGAGATTCGAATAAAATTGTATTGAAAATAATTGAAATTCTGCAATGATTTTTTGAAATTTTTATTTTTTGGAAAAATAATTGAATGTTCGTATAGAATATTATAAAAATTTTTGGTTTAATAATTGAATTTTTTGACTATAAAAATAAATATTTTATTAAATAATTGAATTTTTTAAAGAATAATTACATTTTTTGAGAAATTTGATTAAAATTATTATATTAAAAATAATTGAAATTCTGCAATGATTTTTTGAATTTTTTATTTTTTGGAAAAATAATTGAATATTCGTGTAGAATATATTATAAATTTTGTTTAGTAATTTAATTTTTTGACTATAAAAACAAATAATTTATTAAATAATTGAATTTTTCTTAAAATTGAATTTTCATAAAGAATATTATTAACAAACTTTTAAATAATTTAATTCTTTTGACAAATTTTAATATAGTTTTTAGGAATAATTTCATTTTTTGAGACATTTGATCAAAATTGTGCATATATTAAAAATAATTGAAATTGTGCAAAGAATTTTATTAAAATTTTTCAGAAATGTTTGAATGTCGGAGAAAAATTTTATTATTTACAAAACTAATTCAAAATTGACGAGAATTTTTGTTAATTTTTGAACATAATTGGATTTTTGTAAAGAATTATATTACTTTTGAAAATAATTGAATTCTTATGACGAATTTTATTAAAATTTCGTTTTAAATAATTGAATTCTTTTGTTAACATTTTTTGAAATAGTAGACGTTGAAAATAATTGAATTTTGACAAATTATTTAGAAAAAAAGTGAAAAAAAAATTAATAATGTTGTGAAAAAAATTTAATTGTTTGAAGAATTAACAATGAAACTAGTTGGAATTTTTAAAAATCCTAATTTTTATATGAAAAAATAATAATGATTCAATATTCATTTAAAAATGAAGTTTTTGAATTATTATAATATTTTATGGAAAAATTTCAATTCTAGAGATGAATTTTATTAAAATTGTATTAATAATAATTCAAAGTCTTCGATAAATTTTATTATTTATAAAAATGTTTGAATAGTTGTTGGTAATGTTATTAAAAATTTCCAAACTAACTGAATTCCTGAGAAGTTTATTATTTATGACACTAATTGAATTATTGCGAAAAATTTTATTAATATATTTAAATAAAATTTGAATATCAGAGCAAAAAGTTTTGTTATTTTTCAAAATAATTTAATTGTTTGTAAGAATTTTAAAAATATTGCTTTAAATAATTAGTTTTTTTATATATAATAGATATTATAAAGATTTTATTTTAAATAATCATTGAATTCAATCCCTAAAACTGAATCAGTAAAAATGTTTACTAATTGAAATTAGTGACTGACATTTTGCTTTTGAATTATAGTAAAGTTTACTGAACAAATAGTAGCTTCTAGTAACTTATTAGTGAAATTTACTAATTCAAAAGCAAAGAGTCAGCCATTAATTCGAATTATTAGACATTTTTACTACTTCAAATTTAAAATCCATGTGGAAAACTTTATTTCCGAAATTAATTGAATTCTTGCTATAAGAATTTTATCAAAATCTTTTTTTGAAATTAAATTTTCACGAAAAATATTATTAGTGAAAGTATTTGAATTATTGTGAAGAATGAAATGAAAATTCTGTTAAAATTCCCAAAAACGAAACAATTTGTCAGAAATGTGAACCATTCCACACAATATTACTGAGAAGCAAACAAATTTGTGACGCGATCTGAAGAAAGGGACCTTAGAAGCAAATCACTTTAAGGTTATGTTAGTGTTACTTTTTTATTAATTAAAAGTTTCTTTTCAATTACTGTAAATTAAAATCAGTATTTATTTAATATTTTAGTTGTAATAAAGACCTAAACATCAGTGATTTGTATTGTCAGTTGATTCTCTGTTTGTATTTTTATTTCAAAAATTGCAAACATAACCTATAATTTTTTGCTTCTAAGGTCCCTTTCTTCAGATCGCGTCACATTTATACATTTTGTTTATTCTATAAAATTTCGCAATAAATTATTAACGAGAAATAGAGCAATAAGAATTGAGAGAAATATAACTGTAAAATTAACAGTAACCACGGTATATTATTTGGAAAAACTATATATACATGCATATATACATGTTTAGAACAGCTGGAGCAGAAGCTGCAATCCAACCCGCAGCTTCTTTCTTCTTTTTTCGCATATATTAAATTAACCAAGTGCATAAAATACATTCTCACTTCTCTCTCTCTTTTTCTCTCAATATCATATACTTTATAGAGAGAGAGAGGGAGTAATTTTATATTGTGTCTTGAATTTTATTTTACATTACAGGAATGCACGGTATACGCGTCAAGAATTGTTTTGCTTTCAACAAAAAGAACGATTCCCAAGGTCTGCTAGACGATAAAGGGTATGTCAATCTTTAAATTCTGTATAATTAACATTCGATATAAACCGGAATGCACTTTCAAAGGGAACAAATATTTATTTGTACACACAAGTATTTATATATATATATATTAAATTAATGTAATTAGACAGGAAAATAATTACCAGTAAAATGCGAGAGCATTAAATACAAATGGTATGACAAAACGTAAAATGAAGACAATATTTATAATCTCTCAAATCTGGAGAATTTCAACGAGAATTATTGGAATTTAACTGTTTTCCAAAGAGAATGTTGTTTCTTAATTTTATATTTGCATCCGTGAAATATTTTACTTGGCAAATGTGTATTATTTAATTGGATTAATAATAGCGAGAAAAGATTATATACAACATTTTGTTTCAATAATAAACAATTATTTGCTATTCAATTCCAGGAACTATTGGTTTAGATACAATTTATTTCATTTGCATTTATATTATTTATATAAAAATTATTTGATATTTAAGTAAATATTTATTTGTTTATAGTCAAGTATTTAATTTATTTATTTGTTTGAATCAAATAAGTTTGTTTAGTGTACAAAATTTGATAAATACGTTAGAAAAGTTTACAATGTTTATAAACAGTAGAAAAAATATTTTTTATTTCAACTGTTTGGCTAAATAATTTTCTGTTCCCTGTGTAAAAAACATTTTTTCTTTCAATCTTTGGATCATAAATATTATGATAATGGTATCATAATATTTATGATCCAAAGATTGAAAGAAAAAATGTTTTTTACACAGGGAACAGAAAATTATTTAGCCAAACAGTTAAATCATAAATATTATGATAATGGTATCATAATATTTATGATCCAAAGATTGAAAGAAAAAATGTTTTTTACCATATTTACAAAAATTCTCGTCAATTTTCAATTACTTTTATAAATAATAAAATTTTTTTCCAACATTCAAACATTTCTGAAAAATTTTAATAAAATTCTTGGTAGAATTTCAATTATTTTTAATAAATGTACAAGTTTTATCAAATTTCTCAAAAAATGAAATTATTCCTAAAAACTTTATTAAAATTTGTCAAAAGAATTAAATTATTTAAAACATTGTTGATAAAATTCTTTATGAAAATTTCAATTTAAAAAAACATTCAATTATTTAATAAAATATTTATTTTTATAGTCAAAAAATTCATTTTAAACAACATTTTTATAATATTTTACACGCACATTCAATTATATTTGCAAAAAATAAAAATTTCAAAAAACCATTGCAGAATTTCAATTATTTTAAATACAATTTTAATCAAATACCTCAAAAAAAGTTATTATTCTTTAGAATTTTTTTTTAAATTCGTCGAAAGAATTATATAATTAAAAAAATTTGTTGGTAAAATTCTTTACAAGAATTTGAATTTTAAGAAATATTGAATTATCCAATAAAAAATTTTTAAATAATTGAATTCTCGTAGAATTTTCTAATAATAATTGATTTTTAAAATAAATTTCAGTTTAAAACTTTTTGAATTCAATTATTCATTTCTAAAGTGTTCAACTAAAATTTATCTTCAAATCAATTTTTTAATATAATTTTTCAAAAAGTTGTTTTTAAAATTATCAAATTAATTTATTTACAATTCAATTTTATCTAAAATTTCGATTATTAGAAAATAATAATAATAATTGAAAGAAAATTGAATTAAAGTTTTAGAAAAATATTAATTCTGAAGAATTGTCAATTAAAAATATTGAAACTTTCAAATTTTCAAAGATTTTAATTTGAAACCTTTTTAAAATTCAATTATTTTTGAAAATTCGTTTTATGTTGCTTTCAATATAAAATTTATTTTTAAATCAATATTTATTAGAAAAGTCTAAAAAAAATCAATTATTTAAATAGACATTCATTAAATAATTGAATTGTTTAATTTCTTAAAATTGAATTATCATAAAGAATTTATCAACAAATTTTTAAATAATAAATTGACTGCTGTTGACAAATTTTAATAACAATTTTTAAGAATAATTTCATTTTTCGAAAAATATAATTAATTGAATAAAATTGTATTAAAAATAATTGGATTTCTTTTAAAAAATTTATTAAAATTTATGAAAATAATTGAATTTTGTAAAGAATTTTATTAAAATTTCTAAAAATTGAATTTCAGCAAAACTTCTTAAAATAATTGAATTATGCAAAAAAAAGTTATTACAATTTTTGAAGGTAATTAAATTTTAAAATGGATTTAAAAAAATTTTTTTAAATGATTAAATTTTTTTGGGAAATTTTATTAAATTAGTAGATATTAAAAATCATTGAATAGAGGAATGTTTTTGAAAGTAATTGAAATTTTGACTAGAATTTAATTAAAATTTTTGAAATAAATTGATTCTCTACAAATACATTTTTAATTACTTCGAAATTTAATTTTTCTAGTGTTTTTGACTATAAAATTCTTCTGTAAATCTATTATTTTGAACAATTAATTAAATATCAAAAAATTTAACTAATTTCAAATTAATTTTAGTTATTAAAATTTTTCAAAAATCTACGTGCCTTAATTTTTCTAATTAAATTAATTAAAAAATTGAAATTTTCTAAAATTGTAAATTGAAACCTTCTGAAATCGATGTACTTATAAAAATTATAACCGCGCAATTATTCTAAAATTGAATAAGTAATTTTGAAATATTTTAGTATCTAAAATTAGATTTCAAGAATAAACAAAGTAACTTTATAGAAAACAACAATTTTCCCGGATTTCGATCAAAATTCCCTGACTTTTGCAGGTTTTTCTCAACATTTTTAAAATTCCCTGACATTTCCAGGTTTTCCAGCTTGAGTGACAACCTTAATTTTCACTAACAAACATTTTTAATTTACAATAAATGAATAAATACAAAAAAAAATTTGACATCACTGTCACACCAAAATATAGAAAAGTTAATTTTATATTTTTTTAAAGTTAGCAAATTATTCACTACACATATCCTTTAATCTATGTTAATCAGATTTGCGCAACTAAACTCTTCTGAACTTTTTTATTTTTTAATTTATAGGTGTCCAATAATAGAGAAAAAGCAGGTGATGACGAAATTCATATACGATCGAAACACGGGTTTTGCCGAAGCAACCTTGTTCTCAATGTTCAGATTTCCAGACAGTAGTACCCAAGTTCATTTTCAATGCGACATCGCAGTATGCAAAGGTTAGTCAAGTTATACAATATTCATCATATTCAAAACAAAAAAAAATTATATTATCGCATAACTTAAGACAATACTTACTATGTGTTAATTTCAATATACATGTACTAATTTTTTTTTCATGAATAGAATGCGCGCAATGAAAGTTTATAATACACCTATAGTACCGGCGGGAAAAGAATGCGAGATTTTAATGAGAGAAGAATAAGATAATAATCATTTTTCCTATAACTAATTGCAATTTACAATGTAATTTAATACTCATTCATTAAAAAGTGAAAAATATTATGTAATTTTTAATAACATTATAATGTATTAATGAAAAGTGATTGTACTATTCATTTTTTACTAAATTGGAAAAAAGAGGTATTCTATCAAAAGAGAAAAATTGTGATCGAATTAATATTTTTTCTTCAACATATATATTGTAGAATAATAATTATGAAGCGATTTATATGGTAAATCGATTGTTTAGTCAAGAATTTTTATTCAGTCGATTCGTCGATTGGAAATTTCAAAAACACAAATTTCAAATATTTAATCAAATGTTTGAAGGTAATAAATTCTCTACAGTTAAAAATTAAATGAAGGGCATTATCTTCAATTTTTTCTATTTTTGACAATAATTTCTTTTTAAATATTTTTATAATATTCTTTATAAAAATTCAATTTTAAGAAAAATTTAATTATTTAATAAATTATTTGTTTTTATAGTCAAAAAAGTCAAAAACTTTTCAAAAAGTATCATAAAATTAATAATTAATAATTAATAATAAATAAATAAATAATAAATAATAATTATATAAAATTAATAATAACTATCATAAATTATGACTTATAAATTATTTTATGAATAATTTTTACAATTTTTATCCACACCCAGAGAAAAATATTATTTAAACCAAATATATTTTATTTGATTTAAATAAACGTATATTTGTTTCAGAACCAACTAGACTTTTTATTTGTTTCAAATAAAATTTTTATTCGACATAAATAAAACATATATTTGAGTAAAATAAAATTTTATTTAAACCAAATAAAATTTATTTGAAACAAATAAAAAGTCTAGTTGGTTCTGAGACAAATATATAATTTCTCTGGGTGCATTGATAAAATATATTTCATTGATAAAAGAATTTTAGTTAAAAATACTAAAAAAATTAAATTTTGGAAAAGTTACAAATGATAACAGAAATTCAATTATTTTCAAAAGTTACAAAAATTCTTTGCAGAATTTCAATTATGTTCGAAAATTTTAAAACAATTCTCGTCAAAATTAGAATTATTTTTATAAATAATAAAATACTTCATTAAAATTCAATTATTTTTAATAGTTTTAATAAAATTCTTGACAGAATTCCACAAGAATTCAATTATTCAATTTTTAATAAATTTCTTCAAAATAATTTAATTATTTTCATAAGTAGTAATAAAATTTTTCACTGGAATTCTATTATTTAAAATACAAAGTTTAATAAATTTTTTCGAAAAATATCAATTATACAAAAATATTTTTATAAATAATAAAATTCTTCACCGAAATTCAATTACTTTTATAAACTTGAATAAAATTCGTTGTAAGAATTCAATTATTTATACACCCAGAAAAATTGTTTTTTTGTCTCAGAACCAACTAGACTTTTTATTTGTTTGAAATAAATTTTACTTGGTTTAAATAAAATTTTAGTTGACTCAAATCTTTTATTTATGTCGAAAAAATTTTTTATTTAAAACTAATAAAAAGTTTAGTTGGTTCTGAGACAAATATACGTTTATTTAAGTCAAATAAAATAAATTTAATTTAAATAATATTTTTCTCTGGGTGTATAAACTTGAATAAAATTCGTTTTAGATAAATAAGTGAATTTATTTGAAATAGATATTATTTTATTTATTTTTAATAAAACATTTATTTGCAACGAATAATTTGTTTTTAAATATACACTTTCAGTTCAAATAAATAACTTTTTTTCTCTAGGTGTAGAAAGGTCATTTAATTTTTATTCAAATTCTTTCAAATTCGTCTAAATAAAAATTATAAAATTTGATGAAAGCAAAAATTCTTAAAATTCGCATAAATATGCGAATCTTGAATTTTATTCACGCGCACCAAAAGAGATACACCCAGAGAAATTGTATATTTGTCTCAGAACCAACTAGACTTTTTATTAGTTTCAAATAAATTTTATTTAGTTTAAATAAAATTTTATTTATCTCAATTATATGTTTTATTTATGACAAATATAAATTTTATTCAAAAGAAATAAAAATTCTAGTTGGTTCTGAGACAAATATACGTTTATTTAAGTTAAATAAAATATATTTGGCTTAAATAATAATTTTCTCTGGGTGTAGTTAATCTTTCTAATCGGAAGTGAACTGAAAGTGAATCCAAATCCCCACAATCTTCGCTCCAAATCAGACATCGTCCCATCGATATAGCAATCTCCAACAGAGAGCGCATGAATGTCGATTTTGAAAAATGCAACTCTCTTTTATTGTCGTCTTTGTCGTGTTTTAACAGTCTTATCGTATACAGGACCATACAGTATTGTATTCAGAATTGAATACACACTGTTGCTGTAGATAGCGTATATAATAAAACTGGTCTCTCTTTCTCTGCAAGAGGTTATACCATCTTGTGGCACTGCTTGTGTCTAAGAAAAGCCGGTCCGAGATTCTGTATAGAAGCAGACATTAATTTCTACCTATCGGATTTTGTTAAAACAAGTTTCAGCTGGGGGTAGAAATTGACCTTGCTTACACCACAAGCAACAAACATTCTCTCTCTCTCTCTATCTTTTTCTTTCACATATAGATACACACTCGTATATATATATGTACATATAACCAAATCCAAGTTCACCATCTTTCTTCGCGAGCTTTTTACACGAGTACGTTTCACTTTATACCCTATGCGTGCAAACAAGTGATCAAATTATTCCTAGACATATATCTTACACGTTTAAGATTATTACACACTGTATATTTTAGATTAATATTTTTCCCTTGCAATTTTTTTTTCTACAATTATGATAACATACATTGTAACCCATAGAATCTACTACCGGCAGTATTTATTTTTCTTCCTCGAAAAACACGCAGTTATTTTTCACTCAGGGTTGCCACGCTTTTACTCTTTTTAAATTCCCTGACTTTTCCGGGTTATCCAGGTTAAAAAAGGGAATTTTTCCAGCTTTTTAAAACTATATTTATCATTAATTAGAATCTTATTCGAAAACATCAATAACTTTATTTTTCAATAAATATTAAATCATTATTATTTTTTATATACAAATTAGAATTTTCAAAAAATCAATTATTCTTTTTTATTTATTCTTAAAAGATTATTTTCCAAAATTTTCAATTTTTTTTCAAAATAATTTATCAAAGTTCAATTACTTTCAATGTCTACTATTTCCAAAAATTCTAACAAAAGAATTCAACTAATTAAAAAGAAAGATTAATAAAATTCGTCTCAAGAATTCAATTATTTTCAAAAGTAATAAATTCTTAACAAAAATCCAATTATGCTTAAACATTTACAAAATTTTTCGTCAATTATATAATAATAAATAAATATAATAAATAATAAAATTTTTCTCTGACATTCAAACATTTTTAAAAAAATTTAATAAAATTCTTGACAGAATTTAAATTATTTTTTAATACATGTACAATTTTTAGCAAATTTCTCGAAAAATGTAATTATTCCTAAAAATTTTATTAAAATTTGTCAAGAGAAATAAATTCAATTATTTAAAAATTTGTTGATAAAATTCTGCATGAAAATTCAATTTTAAGAAACATTCAATTATTAAATAAAATATTTATTTTGATAGTAAAAAAATTAAATTACTAAACAAAATTTATAATATATTCTACACGAACATTTTAATTATTTTTCCAAGAAATAAAAATTTCAAAAAATCATTGCAGAATTTCAATTATTTTTAATATAATAATTATAATCGAATTTCTTAAAAAATGTGTAATTATTCTTTAGAATTTGAATAAAATTCGTCGAAAGAATTCTATTATTTAAAAAATTTGTTGATAAAATTCTTTACAAAAATTGAATTTTAAGAAAAATTGAATTAATTAATAAATTATCTTTGTATTTAAATAATTGAATTCTCGTAGAATATTATGATAATAATAATTTTTAAAATGAATTTCAGTTAAAATTTGAATTTTTTAGTCCTTTACATTCATTTATTTGAAGAATTTACGAGTAATTAAAATTTCATACAAGTGAATATTAAAAGCAAATGGATTTAAAAATTGTCAAAGAACTTTTACGAAAATGATTAAAATTGATAGATTTAAAGAAGAATTTTAGTTAAAAATTCTAAAAATAATAATTGTAATAATGAAAACAATTTTTGAAGAAGTTACAATAAAAATGAAGCGAGTAAACGTTTTTTAAAAAAATTAATTCTACAGAATTTTTCGTTAAAAGTATAAACAATTTAAATTTTCAAAAGATTTGAATTTAAAATATTTTGAAAATTTAATTATTTCTAAAAATTTTAAATAATAATTGAATTCTATCCACAAATGTTAATAAAATTTTTAAGTGTATTTTCAGTTTTTGAGAAATTTGATAAAACGAATTTTAAAAATACATTTAATATAATTGAAATTCTAACATGAATTTTGATTCCAATTTTTGTAAATTTTTGAACATAATTTGATTTTTACATGAAAAATTTATTACTTTTGGAAACAATTGAATTCTTGAGTCGAATTTTATTCAATAATTCGTTTTAAATAATTGAATTCTTTTGTCAAATTTTATTAAAATAATAAGCATTGAAAATAATTGAATTTTGACAAAATTTTGAAATGAATTGAATTTCTGAGAAGAATTTTATTAAAATTATTTTGAAAAGAAATTGAATTGTTACAAAACAATTTTATTAAAATATTTCAACTATATTTTTAAAAATAATTGAATTTCTGCAGTAATATCTTATTAAATTTAAAAAAAAAAATTTTTAATCTAGGTTTTTTAAAATTTCTAATCAAATTCATTTAAAATTTATTGAAATTTTACAAAATTTCCAATGACAATCTTTTCAAGTTCATTTTTATATGAAAATCGTAAACGCAACTCTTAAAATTGAATTAATTTTGAAAAACTTAAGTAAAATTAGATTTCAAGAATAAATACAGTTAGAAAACATCAAATTTCCAAAATGTCGATCAAAATTCTCTGACTTTTCCATGTTTTTTCATTTTTTATAAAATTCCCTGACATTTTTAAGTTTTCCAGTTTTCCAGGTTTGCGTGGCAACTAAAGTTTCTTTCAAAAATTTGAAAAAAACCAATTTTTTAATAAATCCTTCAAAGGAATATTTCATAACGATAAAACGAAGTTACGAGAATAAGAAAATGTTGGAGAATTTTGATAAAAGAGGCATTTTCCTCACGTTTTTGAATATTCCTCTTTTTTTCAGTGAGAAAAATATTTATGTGGTTGTAAAAGCAATAGACTTCTATGTACTTGTAAGAAATGAAAAATGACGAGTGTACATTCCAAGGTTACAAAAGAGGTTGGTTACAAAAGCCCTTGGTAAATAAAATTTATGCCTGTCTGACCTTCAAACGCCATAAGATATGAATATTACATTCACAATTATTATGTCAATGACCCTTTAATTTTTCAAAGCATTTCCTTCTATTCAAATTTCTAAAATTACTTTATATATAAGAATACAATGCGCGCAGGAGAATTCAACTCCAGAAAGGGAGGGATTTTAGTCCTCTGACTGCGCGCATGTAGAATACATTATGAAAAAGAAAAAATCAAATTGAAGATTTTTAGGAAGCATGAAATATAACTTAAAGGGACTATTCTCAATGTTAATATTTTTTAATTGTTTTAAATGCAGGAACTTGCTCAACGCCCGTTTGCGATGGAGATGATGACTTTTTAATAAAAGGATTCAGCAAAGGACAAACAACTGCGGACGAAGAAGCAGTCCTCGTCGCAAGTACGAGTGTCTTTGTCCTTGAACCTGGAGAACCACCTGGTGAGATTTTAATTTTTCTATTTATTCATATGCATAAAAATATTTACATATGCGAACGAGTCTAAAAATGCAACTCCAAAAAAAATTGTCTACTAACAGAAAATTTTTTATTGACAACGAACAGGACCGTTTTTCTTCGATAAATCCAAATACTTAAAAAATTGATGAATCGATAAAGGACGGAATAAATTTTAGAAACCTATAAACTAGCAACAGAAAGTATTTACTCGGTTTGTAAATATTATGATTATTCCCATGGAATAATCAAGACAGTGTGGCCACAAGTTTCAGTTTATCAATTTACTAACATTAAAACTATTTTCCCTGAAAAAATGCTTTTTATAGCAAAAAATAATGAAATTACTCTCTACATTTGAATCAGTAAAAATGTTTACTAATTTGAATTAGTGACTGACTTTTTGCTTTTGAATTAGAAAAATTTACTAATAAACAGTAATTTCTACAAAATTCCTAAAGTTTACTAATTCAAAAGCAAAAAGTCAGTAACTAATTCAAATTAGTAAACATTTTTACTAATTCAAATTTAGGGAGTAACTAAATTAACTGAAAATTGTGATATTTTGTTTTAATGTTTGGAGAAAAATCGAAAAAGTCGTAATTTTTCAAAATCAGTCGAAAAAAAGTCTCAATTTGCTCACTTTCCCTGGAAAAAAGTAATAAGAATATAAAGAAAAACTTTTATATAATTACTAAGAATCAGTCATATTTCACTATTTACCAGTGGTATTTAATATTGCTATAAATTTCGAATGTTTACTAATTAAGTAACGATAATAACAAATTAAGTTTCAAACTGACCACGAAATTCACGTCCAAAGGAAAACAGTGTTACCGAGTTTGAACAGCTTTCATAGAGACTCTTCCTCCTCTTCCTCTTCCCTCCTTTCATAACCGAACTTCCAATGATTTCTGAAAATTATAAATAATTATTTTAAAAACTGACTAGATAACAAAAGATTTATTATTAAATTAATTATTCATTCAGGGTGTCTACTATTTTTGTTCAACAAAATTTCCGGTTATGTCCGAAATTTTTGCAGGTTTTTTTCTCATTAAATTTAAATTCATATTTGATTTCGAACATTCAATTTTTAAATTTTTCGAAAATAATGTTTCTTATAATAATTTTAATTGATAATTTGGAAAATAATTGAATTAAACAAAGCAATTTCTCAATTTGTTGAAAATAAACTTGTCTCTTTATGATTATAATTGAAATATGATTTTTCAATTTTATTATTAAAATTATATTGATAATTGAATTTCTGCAAATAATTTTACTGTATTTATAAAAGTAATTCAATTCTTCCAAGCAATTTCTGTTATTTATTAAAATAATTTAATTCTTGTGATGAATTTTATTAAAATTTTTGAAAATAATAAAACAGTAATAATTAATTATTTATTTAATAAATAATGAACATTTAATTTGTTCAAGAAATAAATAAATAAATATAATTTATATAAAATTCAGAAATTTAAAATTATAAAAATTTAAGGGAAGTACAATAATTATAATTATGTATTGAATAGAATAATATAATTTTTATAAGTTAAAAATTTATTCAAAACTGTGAGAGTGCCTTTAAAGAAAAATAAAATTATAATTACGGCCATTAACATTATTTTCGAAAAATTTAAATAAAATTCTTTAAAAGAATTCAATTATTGTTCACAAAATGTAAAGAAATTTTAATTACTTCACAAATTTTCAATTATTTCCTTATAAAAATTCAATTATCTTGAAACAATATAATTGAAAAATTACAATCTTATTTTTCAGATTTAAAAAAAATTTGCGAAAATTTAAAAATTAGTGACTGATTTTTTACTATTAAATTAATTATTTTTAACTATTTTAATTTAAAAAAACAGTATAAATATCTATAAAAATTGAAAGAAAAAGTCATTTTTTAAAACCAAATCAAAATAATAAAACTTTTTTTAATTTTGGTGAAAAAATTCCTGGCTTGGTATAAAATTCCGGGCTAATTCTCGGTTTTTCCCGGCTTTCAATGATTTGCGGTTAGTAGACACCCTGTTTATTATTCTTTAACCTTACTAAAAGTAATATTGAATAATTAATCCTATAGACAGTCAAGGCAAAACTTATTTAACTTTTTGCTTGTTTCAATCAAAAAAAAAAAAAATTACAACGAAAAATTTATCAATTTTACACCTTCACTTTAAATCATTACAAATTTATAAAATAACAAAATTTTACAAGTCGAACGAATAAGCGACTTTTACTCCCTGTTATCATGGCCTCAATAAAACATTTAAACACTATTTAAATAAGCAAAATACTAAATTTTTAAGAAACATTACCTTACCGACAAATAAACTCTTGATGTTAACTTAACCTAAAACGTCGATCGCAATTTTAAATGAAAATGCAAACAATTCCGAAAAAAGACGTAAGCATATATTATATTTATTTTCTATAAATTTTATTCTTTGCTAAAAGTCTTCTAAGAATACCTTTACTCACTTGGAAACAAACAATTCAGCAAAAATGACAACGATTATTACTTCTTATCTTATAATTACTTTGTCTTACTTGATCTATAAGCATTTTAAGTCAAACTCGTTCACTTGTTCCAAAACACAATCTTAAACTCAATACAAGAATGAACTGTTGTCACCCGAAAAAACGTAGCTTTTCTCAAAACGAATTGGTCTTGAAGGGCAAGTACAAGTACAAAAAGAACTTCCAATAATCGGATTTACTGACTAATTAATTATTTCAGCGATAATATGCATTGAAAAACACTTTTTTCAATTTACACGTGACAATAAAAACCTTAGTAGTCAATTAGACTTTTTCATCAGCTCAGATATTTTTCATTTTTCCTTGTACTTACCCTTCGAAGAACGAAACGACAATGAGCTTGTTGATCCCCACACCACGTCGCCACAGCCATAGTCCTCACTTCACACTGTCTCTCATTGGTTAACGCAGACCAATGACCGACCACTAAGTCGCTGATTGGCCGTAAATAACACACGCAAGCGCAGTAATTACGATCGCAACGCTCTTACGGATATTTATAGAAGCATTTACTCATTTGAAGTTCTAATTATTTTATTAAATTATAATAAATAAACAATTATAAATTATCATAATAATTCCATATATTTAACTGCAGTGAACATTTTTATTTTGCAAATAATATTGCATAGTGCTTAGCGACCTTATGCACATTTAAAGTGAAAGATCTTCAAGGTTTTCAGTCTCGAAGTTTGAATTTTTTAGGTTATGTTTTCATAAACAAACAATTATTATTAATTATGTCATATTATTTAAGTTAACCGGAGTGAACATTTTCTGTTTGTAACAGTAATAATAGTAATACTAATAATATTTTTTCTATTTATTAAAATCAGCTGACTTGTAATTATTTTTGTATATATTTTAATAAAAACCGCAATTAATGCTTTTTTTCGACAGTTTTGGCAGCGTCTTTCGAAGACGGTAGTGTTCATCCAGCCTGGTTACTCTGGCTCGCTGTTGCACTTGGCATTTTGTTCCTCATTATGCTTATCATTAATATCTGCCTTTGTTCGGCAATGTCTTGCACTTGCACGCGAACCGAAGTCATAGAAAAGGAGCCTTCGATCATCGAGGATTACGATCCTTACAGAAGTTGGCACGGATCTCAATATGGATCAAGGTTGGATATTATTTTTTTTTCAATTAACTCTAATTACAAAATTCCATATATATCAATAAAAAATATTTTCAATTGTTATAATTTTCATGTACTCATTTAAATATTGTAAATTGTCATTTCTTATGTAATTTACACGTACGTAACATTTTGCTTTATTTGAAGAATTTTTTTTTCAGAAAGAATATAATTAATTTTTATTGAAAATAGGAATAGGAAATTAAAGACTATTTTTTATTCATTGGAAACAAAAGTGAAAAATATAATTAAAAAATGAAAGTATATAATAGAAATTCAATGGATTTATCGAACGGAGCATGGAACGCAGTATATAATACACATGCGCAGTGTGTGAAAAAATAATTGTATCATTTTGTTTATTTTTTTGCCATTATAATAGTTGTGCACATATATGCATGCGGTTTTATTAGGAAAGAGCAAACCTAAACAATGACCATTGAATTGAAAGAGGAGGCTCTATTCGCTTTTTGTTCCTGGAAGAGCGCGCGTATAGCAATGAAAGATTCTACGGGAACAATTTTTGAATTAACTTGTTTCGTCCTTTCGTAACAGTTTCCCAGCACACACATATATATATATATATATATAGTTAATGTTGGGAGATATCTTCGTCTGCACTCAATTCTATTCTTTCTCTTTTCATCTCCGCCAACCGGCCGCTAACTGAAAAAGAGATTTCCGCATTTCCATACTTAACTATTATACGTATCGCTTCAGTGACATTCGTATACATTTATTGTAACGTGAGAGGACACGGAAGTACAATGTAACAATGCCCGATACTTCATTTGATGCAAATTAATTAATGTCAGTTCGGGTCAACTCTTTTTCATCCATTTTTCCAACATTATTGCATTTTTATATCTAATTAATTAAATTTACGATATTTTCTCCTTAAAATTATTTTTATACTAACCAAATTATCAATGAAAGAATGTTATATTACAGTGGTTATTGTAAACAATTTCAATCTATTCTAATTTCAGTAGTTCTTAAAGAAATAATTATTACGTCTCATAACTAAAAAAAACAAATTAGAATTAAATTTTCAATTTATATTTTTTTAAAACTTTCAAATATATAAAAAAAACTTTAACAAATTTTAATACTAATTTCAAATTTGATATCAGTTTTCTAAATTGAAAATAATTTGACTTTCTTGTACGAAGAAAATTGAATTTCGCAAAAATTATTTGATACTTTCATTTTGAAATTGAAAACAATCTTCATTAGGAAAATTTGAATTATTCTAAAGAATAGAGGAGGTAAAATAATTATTATAATATTCAACTTTTTTAACAAAGAATATAAATAATAATTTTCTTAGAGAAATTTCATTTCTTTAAATTCGCTAATACTGGAGAATAAAAAGACTATTCTAAAAAATTATGGAATTCTTTTAAAAAATCTACTAGCAAATGATACGCGCGCTAGCGCGCGGAACGTAGTACTTAATTTGATACTGTTATACAAATTACAAAATTTTTTAATAACAAACATAAATTTTTTAAATAATTTCATAATCAAAATTTTAAAAAAATCACTTTTTAAATACAAAATGATTTATTACTGTTCATATTGTCAAAAATTTTATTGAAATTTCACGAAAGAATTTCAATATTTCCTAAAATTTTAACAAATCTTTCTAAATAAAAATAATTAAATTATTTGAAATAGTAAAATTTTTCGCAAGAATTCAATTATTTTTAATACAGTTTAAAAAAAATTCTTCTCCATAAAATTTTAATTATTTTTAAAATGTTTAATTAAAATTATTAAAGGAACTCCATTATTTGACAAAAAAATCAAAGAAATTCTGCAAAAAGAATTTAATTAGAATTTTTAAACATTTAAATAAAATTCTCCGCGAGATTTAAGTTATTTTCCTAAATAGTGGAATTTTGTGAAGGAATTCTATTATTATTAAATTTTTTGATAAAATTTTTTGCAATAATTCGATGATTTTCAATACATTAATTAAAAAATTTAAAATATTTGAAAAGAAAAATTACAAAAAAGTTAAGAAACAAAAAATCAAACAGCAACTATAACAATTATGATTACGAATTAAAATTACAATTTATATTCTCATTCATTATAAATTAATCAATAATCTTTGTCAACTATTAAAAGAATACAATTGATAGTTAATTAAAGATATACAATTTTTATTCTTAATTATTTTCAGTATTAAATTTAAAAAAGAAATTACAGAAAAAAGTTAATTGAGCCAAAAAATTTATCATCTATCTCTAAAAAAATTAAATTTTTATTAAAGATTATGTTTAAAAAATTAAGAAATTATTCCAGTTTTTTCATCTTTTTTTAATAACATTTAACATTTTGTTAAATAATTTTCAAATTTTGTTAGAAATAAATAAAAGAAATTATAAAAATTCGATTTGTCCGACAA
This sequence comes from Leptopilina drosophilae, assembly GCA_032873175.1. Classification (NCBI taxonomy): domain Eukaryota; kingdom Metazoa; phylum Arthropoda; class Insecta; order Hymenoptera; family Figitidae; genus Leptopilina; species Leptopilina drosophilae. The sequence goes on from CM065485.1 coordinate 328,605, forward strand.
AATGTTTTTGACAACACTTTATATTGTTTAATAGAAAAGAATGAAAGAAATTTTCATGATTTTGATTTGCTACCAGCACCTGCTTTGCTTAATTTTAGAAATTAAATTTAAATGTTAAATATTTTTTGTTTTAAATCCAATATCGAATTTTCAAAAATTAAGTAGGACTGGTAACTGGATGCAAGTTTCAGTTTCATAAAAATACTTAACTTTTAAAATTCTATTTCTAATGTTAATTTATTATTAAAAAATACTAAATAATTAATTCTTATTATCTATTAATCAATACTGATTAAAAATATAATATTTTGATTTTGTTAAAAAAATTTTGATAATAAATAGAAATTATGCAAAAAAATACTACAAATTTTGTAAAAACAATATGATTTTCAAAATTAATTACAAAATGGAAGTTTAAAAAACATGTTGATGGAGAAATATAAATAGTTTAAATTACTTTATTTTTTCTTCGTTTTTAAATACAGAAAAAGAAATTATGCAAATTTTTTCATTAATTTCTAGATTAAACTTAAAAAATAAATTGATTTTTAGAAAGTTAAAAAATTAAATCTTATTAAAGAAATTCTTCAAATGAAATTAAATATTTTGTTCTTTAATAAAAAAAATGTGAATTGTGAATAGACATGATTATTATATGAGAAAGTACACAAGCATTTTTTTAGCTAGTAAAATATAAAATATCTTTATATACATAAAAAAAAGAAAAATTGTAATTATTAAATACACAAATTCTTCCTACACATTTTTTGTTATTAATTTAAAATAGAAAAAACATTATTGTTAAAAATTGTAATTAAAAACGAAAATTTCATAACTTTTTATTTCAAAAGAAACTAATAATTTTTAAAATATAAACAAAAAATAATTATAAAATTTCTAAATCAACATTATGAAAATTTCTCACCTTATTTTATAAAAGCAATATCTATTAACCTTTTCTCTAAATAAACAATAAAAATTGATATTGACAAATCGAAAAACCAAAGTGTTTTGAAAAAGAAAAAAAAACAAAAGCATATACAAAAACTAACTTCATACTGCGAACAGAATGAATGAAAACCCACAGAGATTAATATAGTTAATTGAAATAATAGTAGTATGAAATTATAGACACATACCTTTAGACTAAATGATATTATTTAGTTAATTAAAAATTTAATTCAATACAATAAATTGTATGTAGAATTAAAATATTGGGAAAATTTGCTAACGGAAAGGAAACTTACGATTATTATAATGTATTGTATTTTTTATTTGAATCGTTATATTTCAATTGTTTTATTTCAAGAATGTAAAATTGTTACATATTTTTTAAAAGATTTGTATTGCTACTGTAGTTGAAGGAAAATTGTTTACCGGTTTGAAGTTGGAATGTTTTTTATTTTTTTTTAAACAAGTGTTATCATTTCAGGTATTCTTTGAATGGCAAACCCGGCTATGCTTCCGGCGGATCCACAATGAATTCTACGAGATCCATATCAACGAATAGTGATCACTACGCCATTGTTCACTCGAGACCTGGAAGCAGATATTCTGGTCCGGGACACAAGCATCACCACCATCATCACAGAGGACCACCTTCTAACATTGGCTCTCATTATTCCGGAAAATAGTGCATCTGAATAAAGCAATTGGACATCCGTATATAATAAATTAATGGCTATCCACTAAAGCCCCAGAGAGAATTTTAAAACAATAAGTGCAATTCTTTATTTTAAATAATGCGCATGTGTTATCTTATCGTAACGTAATTACTCTTTTTTTAAAAAAAACCCGTTCTCATTTATTTTTTTTCTATCTATTCAAAATACGTGTAGAAAAAAAATTCATTTTTGTATATATTTAAAAAAAATACACACACAAATTGTCATTAATTAATAACAATATAATTTTTATTAATTACTGATAATTTAATTTTATTAAAACATGTTTTTAATTTTTTCTATTAAAATAAATTGTAATAAAAATTTTCTCACGCCTTTGCAAACTTTTTGCAAATTAAACTTTTTGATTCTTTTATTTGTAAAGAATCGAGTGATAATTGGAAAATTATTCTAAACAGTGAAACAGAAAATGTGTGTATAATTATTCGTATAATTTATCTTTCATTTTTCATTACATCCTTAATGTACTTTAAACACTCATTGAAACGCGTATTAACTATGTTGTACTTTAACAATGTTAGACTGTGGACTAGATAAAATCTAATAATTTTTATGTGTGTGAAAAGTATGTAACAATTCTTTTGTTTACCTTGTTTTCCTTTTTTTTACATCTGCTTATTCTATTCCATAAGTTCGTCGAAAAATTGGGATATAATTACAGTGTCTGAATATTCTTTCGAAATTTACAATTTCGAGGAAAGCAATTACATATAATTTACTAGAAAAAAAGAAAAATTTTCAAGTGTCAATTAAATTAAAAATTACAAACTGATTGTATTTTTTCAGTTAATGAACTAAATTCAAATAGTTTAAATTGGTAACAATTTTAATCTTTGTAAAATATTTCCTAATTAATGAAATATCAAATAGATTTTCCTACAAATTGGTTTTATTTCTCAATTTTTCGACAAATTCTATTGTTGAACTGTTCCAAACAATATTTTCTTGTTATATTTAGTTCTAGAATGCACATGTTATTTTCATTTTGTGTTTATGGCGTTAAAATTATTTTGTTTAACAAAAAAAAAAATTTTATGAATGAAATGAGATTTTTTTCTCTCTCAACGAATTGCGGAAAAATTTTTGAAATTTCTCCTAAAAAATTGTGTGTTTAAACAAAAAATTCCTCTCTCGTTTCATTCATAAACGCGCATTTACACGCTTAGATAATTTTTGTATTATTTTAATAACTCAATGAGTTTTGTAAAGCATTGTTTACGCTGTTAATCACAAAAAACAACACTCTAGTAATGTTTAGTATTAAAATTTTACCAATAATAATGTTGTTTTAATCTCTAGCCAAGTCAATGAATTTTGTAAATATAACTCTTTTTTAGAAAGTGTGCATGATACTAAAGTAGTTGATAGAATTAAAAAATGGAAGGGAAGTCCGGGGATGCTCAAAAACCAGATGAATTTATAGAAGTTAGTTTTTGAATTGAGAAATTGTCGGTGAATGACAACATTTTTTGTTTTAAAATCTAAATTTTTATTCTAATTAAAAAAGGGGTTTGATCATTGATTTTTAGATTTTAATTCAATTCCTCAAGATAGTGAAGAAAAATAAAATTTTGCTGATTTACTTCAATTTCTCTTTTGAAAAAGACTAAAACGTCTCGTGTTATTTTTGTATTAATACCAATTTGCAAAGAACCAGGAAAAAGATTCTGTTTTTAGGTAAATTTTCTAAAAAGTAAATGACTATATAGAAAAATATAGTTCAGGATCTACTAAACCTACACTTTTTAGTTGTATGTAACTATAAAAAGTGTTGAATATTTAATACTAATATCCAATACTAATTAGGCCTTCGAAAATGTCTGTGCGCATATTCTCATTGTAAAATGTATGTAAAATTTTGTATCATTCAGTCAAATTATTTAGAATAAAATAATCACGATATTTTTTAACAAATGTACCTATCTTTAAAACCATTATCATAACTATTCAATACTTATTCTATCATTTCATCTTTAAGTAAATTCAATTAAATTATTTAAAAAACTGTAATATATATATATTTTTAAAATCATTAAAACTGTAAATTATTACAATATACGATTTAGTAAAATCATCGAAATTATACATTAAGTATAAGTATAATAATTTTCCATGACGTCAGATTATTTATACCTATATAATTTTAATATGAAAAATTTGATTAAAAACATAACTTTTGGTATATATGAAATATAAACTATATATTCTATATAGTAGTCTGATGTTTAATGTAATACTTGGTAATAAATAATGTCATGTAATTAAAAAACTTTGGAAGTCCAAATTATTTGGTGTGTACTGAAGTGGGAAGGAGCACAAGTTAATTTCTTATCTATTAGTTGAGTTATTAATGACTGTTTGAAGAGCACGTGGTATGCACTGAGGACAAAGGGTTTCTAACTGTCCTTTTTGCTGAAACACTCGTCCCAAAACTTCCGCTGTACAAGGAAGATGAGATACCAATAATTCCGTTTCCAAACGTGGCACAAATTCAGACGATGAAATTGGATAATAATGTCCACAGGTGAAAACCATTGTGTCTTTTTCCATTTCTAATAAATGGGACACTTTGTCAGGATCCTAAAAGAGAAAATTAAATTAAATTTCCAATTAAAGAAAATTATTGATGTTTTGAATAATGAAATTTAGAAGATTTTTTTTACGCCAGAAATTCGATTCGATACCTAAATTTTCGTTATAATATTATCTTTTGTTTAGAAATAATAAAATTACCTTAATGTGGATAAAAGGTCGAGGATCGCTTTGTTTTGACGATAATGTAGACTTCATTCCTTCTAACATCTGGTCCATTGTGTGATTTTCACTTGATCCTGGATAACCAGTCAATGGTGGTCCAAAAAATTTGGCAATTAATTGAGACAAAAGTTCCACAAACTCTGGAGTTGATTTGCCTATCGAAGAATTCAACAATAAAGTTACAACCAAAGCAAAAATTATTGGATTTATTTTTATTATTTTTATTATTTATATTAATTTTTTTGAATTTACCTTGATTAATATGTTGCAGAATAGTGGAACAAATGTTTAATTTTAATTTTGTCGATAAGGAATTAATTGCATTTGTTACACTTTTTTCGTGATCCTTCTCATCATTATTTGCATCATCACTTAAATTATTTTTGCTGAAAAAAAGAGCAATTTGAAAATATATTTTCCGACATAATTGATTTTTTAATTATAAAAATTTATAAAAAAAGTACAAAAAATTTATAAAAAATTATTTACCAAAAGAGAATCAATCCCAGTGGATAAAAGATTTTATCTAAATTTTGAAGGAAGACTTGTTCGAGATATCGAATAGGAAGACGAAGGTCAAGCCAAATATTAATGGCTTTTAATAAAACTTCACGCACAATTGTGTGATTAAAATTTTCCGTTTCATTAATATAAAATTCAACGATATTCATTGCTTTCTTTATGCCACTTGACTCAGGATAATTTTCCATATCGTCAAGAATGGAATCTTTCATTTTCTCGGAAGAATTGTCACTGGCTAATTCGTCATCGATTGTGTTCGTCATTGTCAAGTGTTCTGATATATTATTATCTTCCTCGACTTGTCCGTACATTTCCTCCGAACCGCCTTGACAATTAAATGTATACAATTCATTTTCCATCGATGAAAGTGTATCCATCGATTTACTGGTTGGCATCTTAATTCTTGACTTATTGACACTTTCCTCGTAACTATTGACAAGATCTTTTTGAACATTGTCATTGAACAATGCCAGTGAATTATAATTTATATTATCGAGTGTCAATGATTTGCCAATAAATCGATTTTCTTCATTTTGATCACAAAAATCAGAAAACTTGTTCTTTTCAACTTTTTTCATTTCCTTATCATCTTGATCCTCAACTACTGTTTTGTTCCCATTTTTCCGCTCTTTTAAATCAAGGGAATTAAATTGCTTCTGTGGTGACTCTGCAATGTCATTCATTTCTTTGATTTCGTTCTCCAATTCAAGATCTGTTATCGATTTCAATTGATACATCAACGATTCGGAGAAATTGTGCTCCAACAATGCTAATTTAGCGCAAGCCTGATGATTACCAAGGGCTATGCACTGCAAACAAAACAATTTTTATTAATTTTGACCAAAAGAATTAGGGGGAAAAATTTTTCCATAACAAAAATAAGAGAAATGGAGAATAACTAATAAAAGAGAAATATATTGCGCGTTCACTGACCTTTTTCATAATTTTATGTACATCGTAAAATCCAGTAAATTGCTCCAATGTAAAATGAAGAATTCGTTCTCCCGGAAACTCTTCAACTAAATCAAATGTCGGCATAAATCCAACGAGTGGAATAATGTCATAACTTTGATAAGAAATAACTGGTGCTGGAATGTTAGGTACTTGACTAGGATTACTTATACATACAACGCCTTCATTTTTTTGCGATCCAAATGTATTTAATAAATATTTAAGTGTTACTGAAGTCTCTTCAACATTATCACAGTTTTGTTTATCTGATCGTTTTCGCATTTGGATCAGAGTCGGTGGCTTCGAGGTTGAAATTCCAATTCTACCCCAAGCCAAAATAGCTCCCCCTACAAAAAAAAGAACAAAATTATAAATACATAATTAGAAAATTTACATTATAAAAAATATAATTTAAATATTACCTATCGAAAATATTATTGTGAATTAAATCGTTTAAATTACCGACAAAGAATTCAATTTTTCTATAAATAAAATTAAGGAATAATTTTACAAAACAAACCTTGTTGTACTGCTGCAGTATAATTATTTCCACAAGAAATTTCAATGGCCTTCATTACTGAATTATTTGAGTTGATACAATTTTCAAAATCATCAACATCTTTTTCATTAAAATCGTTGTGGTAATTTGAACTATTTCTAATTTCCTCATCATCATTATCGGAAGCACTGTCATTATCATCATCATCGTCATTATTATTAACATTGTTAACATAATCCTCGTCATTGTCGCCGTTAATTTCATCTCTTTCCAGTCGTTTATTGTCAATATCTTTATCATCATTGTCGAAATTTTCCTTTAAACAATTCCCCCGATAATTTGATGTTGTGCCATTTTTTAATAAACTATCTCCTTCGTCATTTGACATGCGACCAGCGCTTTTCGAGGGTACTTGAGAAAACGATAAAACAGGATTGTAAATTAATGGCGACGGTCGAAAAACGTCGGAATGATTATTATTGCCCAATTGTCCGCTTGTATTTTTACCCCAAATGTACACTGTTCCATCTTTTGTTATCAGTGCCGAATGATTCCAACCAGTCGATACCTGAAAAATTTTATTAATGCCAAAAATCAATCCAAAAAATGAATTAAAAAATCAAGAACAATTAATTAAAAAGTGAATTAAAAAATCAAAAATAATTAATTAAAAAATGAATTAAAACATCGTACTTGGATAATTTTTCCTTTCACCAAACTGGTATCAACGAGAGTTGGCATCCAATAAGATCGAGCAAATTTAGAATTTTTCGAACGCTTGCCCAGTTCTTCTTTCGTTACTTTTTCGCTATTTTTCGTCACCTTTTGATTCGATGTGCAAAAATGATTTTCTACAAATGCTTTATTATCTTTAATTTTGTGTGAATCCCCATTACAAAGGGGTGAATGAGAAATACGATCGGTCTTTTGTGCAGAATCATTCGGTTCGACAAATAAATTAGAAATATCCTCCGTTTTGGCACAATTTTTCCTCAACTGACTCTCGTCATTAACATCCACTGAGGAAGACGGCGATAAACAATTTTGCTTCTTCTCAGTCGACTCCAAATCCGAAACACGTAATTTTTGCATTTGCAACTCGCGCGGACTTATCCCCCATACGTACAATTTATTCGAACTCGTGACAGCAAGCTAAAAAACACAAAGCTTATTAATTTCTTTAACTCTTTTACCAAACAAATAAATTTAAAAAAAAAAGTTTACACTCAACCTACATTATGAAAATATTTAGTAGCAATCAACGACACTTTCTCTGACAACAATTGAACAACAGTGGGAATAAGATATTTTTTTGTATTCGCCGTTCCCAATTGTCCAACATTATTACAGCCGAAAATATAAACAATATTTTCCGACGAAAGAATCATTGTGTGCGCATGTCCAGCCGCAATTTGTTTTATTGCAATACCAAGTAATGATGTAATCACAGTTGGAGTGAAAATATTTTCAATACTACCGTGACCCAATTGACCATGAACTCCCCAACCCCAAGTGAAAACTCGTCCATCGGATGTCAAGGCAATGGAATGATATTGACCTGCCACAGCGTCAACAATTGTCTCATCAGAAAGGGATGAAATTAATTGTGGACTGGGACATTGGGAGAGATAATCGAGACCAACTTGTCCATATTGATTTCCACCCCATGCATAAATTCCATTATTTGTCAGTGCCAATGTATGACAATGTCCACTTGACACGCTAATCACTTCAATTCCCATTCGGCGGAATATTATTATTTCTTGGGGTGTTTCGTATACAGACCCCGTTACTGGACCAGTGCCTGAAAATAAAATCGAATATTACACAGGAATTGGAATTTTTTATAAATTAAATAATCGAATGATGATGTAATTAGAAAAAATATATGAAAATTAAAATCCAGGATTAGAATCGATTTTAAGTCACGAAAAAAGTCACTTTAGTCGATTAAAAATACAAAAAATTCTTTTAATTCATTCATTGTTGTCACAGAAATTTTATTTTTTATTTCCCTGACCTTCCACTGATTGCTAAATTTAATTATTCAAAACTTGAATAATTTCGTTAAGTAAAAATTTAAATTCTTCTTATTTGTTTTTATCTCGGGAAATAAAATTCGAAAAAATTTAATTTAATATCTACTGACGTTTAATAATTTTCAAAAATTAAAACTACACCTTTTCCAAAATTTAACTATTTTCTACTAAATTTTTCAAAAATTCTTCAAGAATTTAAATACAATTTTAATTAATAAATAAATATTTAAATACTTCTTACTTCTTTATTCACAAAAAAATAAAAATTTTTCAATTTCGGCTTCTGAAATTTAATAATTTTAAAAAATTAAAACTATAACCCTTCCAAACGTTTAATTATTTTCTTTCGAAAATAATTGGAGAATTTTTGTACAATTAAATAATTTTTTTTTAATTTTAATTAAAATTTTTGGATATATGTATATGATTCTTTCCTCCAAAATGTTAAAAATAATTATGAAAAATTTTAATTTTTTTATTTCGTACATGAATTTGAATTTTAGGAAATATTGAAAATATTGAATATCGAGAGTATTGAAAATAATTAAATTTTAAAAAATTCAAATAAAATAAATCAAAGAACGACTATTTTGAAAACTGTTTTAATGTTATTTGCCAGAACCTAATTTTCATTAATTTTATTGATTTACACTTGAAAAATTTTATTCTTTAAAATTTTCCAGAATTCAATTACTTTCAAAATTTTTAATTAAAATTCTTTAAAAGTTAATTTTTAAAAATTGTAATAAAATACTTTAAAAGATTATTTATTGTCAATTAAATTTTACAAAATTTCAATTATTCAAATTGTTTTAATTGCATATTTCAAAAATTTAATTAGAAAAAATTAATAAAAAATAAATTTTTAAAGATTTTTCCATATTTATGCTTTTCAAAACATTTAATTATCTTAAAAAAGTTATTCAAAAAATGAGTTTGAATGATTTGTTTGTAGTCATATTTCACAATATTAAAATCAAAGCAAGTTGCATTTTTTACAACAAATTTTTTGTTTTGTTGCAATATTTGAAAGGAAAGTCAAAAAGACTCAATTTTTGAAAATATGTCGAAAAAAGGCGCATTTTTGGAAAATAGTAGAAAATTGTCATAATAACCGAGGCCTGAAAATCTAATTTCAAGTTTTTCGGATTTTAATATAATGGTTTTTAATTTTAATATATAAATTAGAATATTCAAACTATTGTTTAGAATTATATATTAGTATACGAAAAAAGTATTAAAAACTTAATTTTACCGAGGCTTCCAGAGATGGTGCTGCCCCAATTGTAGATAATTTTATTCCTGAGGAGAGTGACATGCGAAAAACCACAACTCATAAATCTTCGCTTATACTGTAAATTCGTCGCATCTTTTTTATACTGAAAATTTAAATGGTTTTAGAAATTTGTTTATTTAAAAAAATATTTCTAACTATTAAAATGAATAAATTAAATATTCATTTATCTTAATTATTTAAATATATTTTTAATAGTTTAATTGACCGTAATCACCACTTCGAATTAGATAGAGAAAAAAATAGTTTCAGGGCCAAGTGAAAATATTTCTTATATATTTTTTTCTCCATCTGATTCGAAGTGATCAATTTTCTAAATTATACAATTAAAATAATATTAATAAATATAATAAACAGAAGATAAATCTTCAATTAAATTAATTAATTAATTAAATATTCAACTGAATATATTATTTTCTTGAAAAGAAAAGTAATTTAATGATAGAAATTCACCTGTTTTATTTGCGACAATGAGATCATCTTCATCAAATCTGAATTATGATTTAAAACAGGTGTTGTTTTCTGAATAAGTACAAGTAAAATCATTAAAAACATTTCCACTATTTTTTCCGCCAAGCTAAACATTTCTTCCTAGAAAATGAAATTTATTTTTTGTATAACAATTATTCTTCTTTGTCAATAAATGTATTAATATTTAACTAATACTTACTCAAATGTTTTTCAATTATAAATAAATTTTTACATATTTAAGTTCATTAATATTAAAACGTTTTCTTATTCACCTGTAGGTCTATTGATTCCAAAGAATTAGTAAGTGAATTTCGTGAATCACTTCTTCTGCGCGATTTACACTGAGCCATTAAAGGCCTCAGAACAGGATTTGTTGGGTCGTATAACAAAATTAATCTCTGCAAAAAGAATTCACAAGAAAACTTTGTAATTACTTAAAAAAATCATTAAATTCAACACAAAAAAATATTACAAAATAAAAATAAAAAAAAAATATTACATTAAATTTACAAATAAATTTACAAATAAAATTTTCTCTAATGAATTATAAAGTTAAAAAATTAATCAATTTGAGAATTATTCTATCGTTTTTTAAAACATTTGCTTTTTGTTTATTTTTTTACGAATTTACCTGCAAAACAAACTCTTGCAGAGAAGAAAGATTGGCAAGAACAAAAGACATGTGGCTTTTGGCAATACTGAGATTTCCTATCATTCCACGAATTAAGATTGGTTCACTTATAGTAACTAGTAAATCATCTGCAATAAAAATTGTTCATTGTTAATTTTTTTCCATTGAAACTAAATTTTTGACAATTTTTTCATTAAAACGAAAGTTCTTTTTCTTCAAGAATAACAAATACTTACTATTAGTATTAAGATGGGAGTTTTTAAAGTTAAAAAACAGAGGTAAAGTCTTCATAAGTATATCTAATACTTGAGCAAAAAGGCCTCTTTTAATTACTAAATGATGTAAAATATTCCACAAGTGCGCTTGACCGATTATACTGACGGCCACGAGTTCATCATAAAACAGATTCGCCGATAAAAACTCTCTAGAAATTGAAATGTTAATGAAAAATACTTTTTAGCTCACTGCTCTATTCATAAATTGAAATTACAAAAAATTAATAAATATTAGCGGATGGAAAATATCTGGAAAGTGAAATATTATTGGAAAGACTTTTTAACTCTCTGCTTTCATCATGAATAAAATTTATTACTAAAAATTAGTTTCATTTATTTACTTTAATAAGTAAATTAAAATAAAGTAAAACTAAATTAAAAGCGAGTGTATAAATTAATGTAAAAAATTTTAATTAAAAAATTATTGAGTAAAACTATAATTAATAACAGAAGAAGCAATAAAAGTAAATTAAATTAATTAAACAATTTAATTTACCTACTTATTAATGTAGCCATTATATCAAAATTTGATTTATTTAATCTCTAATAAATTTTTATACGAAATCTAAATTATTTTAAAAATACTAGTAAATTTTGGCCTCGATGAATTTACAAAATTATCCAAAGATAATGAAAATAAAGCGGACATACTTGAATTTCTTGTAAATAGTCTGCTCCCTCGGGGATGTAGCTCTCACGGATAATTCTGTGAAAGCTATTATACTTAGATTTGACAAGGACATTCTTTCTGCTATCGACAATTTATATTGCGAAGGATGTTCCAGACAATGAACGAGACAATTCAAAAGTTCCATTGTACATCCCACTGACGCGAGCTTTGCAAAAATCTTCGAAGGTCGACACTATTGATAAAAAAAATACACATTTTTAATTCAATAAGAGAATTAAAAAAAAACATTTTTCAAAACTGAGTTAAAATAAATCGTAAAGAATATTTAATTAATAATTAAGTAAAGTTCAATTCATAATATTTTTGATCTTCGAATTGATTTAAAACATACCTTTGCTTCTTTAAACATGTTAGTTGCTTGATAAAATTTATCATTCGCCAAAAGAATATCTCCAGCATATTCTAGTAGTTGTCGAATGTGCAAGCCAAATATTTTAGCTAATCTTTTCGCTTTGTCCAATTCCGCCCGACTGATAATTAAATCCATAAAAATGGATAACAAACTGCACCTGGAATTATTTTACAAAATTCATAATGTATTTTACTGATTAATAATAACCGAATTATTAATCTATCAAAAATCATTTTAGAAACGAATACAAATATTTAATTAAAACATTAAAAATAGTAATTATAAAATAGTGATATACCTCAGAGTGACACGATAAATTCCACAATTTGTAACAATTATACACGAATTTACAGGAACAAGTTTAATTTTCAGGTCCTTAATAATTTTAGGAATTGTGTAAACTTCTTCATTATTGTGAAAAGAATTTTCTTGTGTAATTTTATCACAACTATTGGCCACAAATAGACCATTTATAACTTCATTTCGTTTGCCAAATGAAAATTGAGCAATTATTGATTCTCGATTGAATTGAGAATTTCCATTTAATTTATCTTGTGACAGAGAGCGTGATATTATTGATAAACGAGACGATGGTCGATCAATAACGTAAAATAAATGTTGCGTTAATAAAATATCTTTACTGTTATCCGGTAATTTATATGCACACAGAGGAAGTAACGATGTACTATTCTCGTGAATCTAGGAAAATAGAGGAGAATTATTTTCGAATAAAATTTGAAAGAATATGAATAAAAATATAACATGTAGTAAAAAAATAAATAAATAAATAAGATCTGAGGTAAATAATATTCTTACTGTTAAAAGACTTTTAGGCGAAAAATAACGACTGTATATGCGACGTCCATGATCTGCGTAATGTAAAGTTAAAAAAGCGGGGCTACTCGCTGGTAAAGGATTCGAGTAATTTTCCGAGCCATTACACTGTGAATAATTATTGCCACTCATTGTTCCTAAAAATTATTTATTAATTAACTTTACGAATAATATAATTGTATTATTTTCTAGACTGAAGGTTTCACAATTCGATAATTGATTTTTAAAAAAGTAGCTAAAGCTTTAAGACTGAAAAAAATAGTAAAAAAGTAGTTGTGTAAAAATAAAATTTTCCGTCTAATAAATCTCGTTCTAGACGATTTACAATAATCAGAAAAATTTCATTCTGTTATAAATTGTTGAAAAATCCATTTATTTTTTAAATTTTAACTTAAATTTCGTCAAAAATACAATTTTATTATGTAAATTTTAATATTAATTTAAATTTCATCAAAAATATAATTTTATTTTCTAAATTTTAAGTTATATTTTGTCAAAAATACAATTTTATTTTCTAAATTTTAATTTAAATTTCGTCAAAAATACAATTTTATAATCTAAATTTTATTATTAATTTAAATTTCACCAAAAATATAACTTTGTTTTCTAAATTTTAAGTTATATTTCGTCAAAAATACAATTTTATTTTCTAAATTTTTAAAAATTATTATTGTTTATTTTTTGTCAAAACTACAATTTTATTTAAAAAAAATTTTTGAAAGTAAAAAAGTAAAATTCTTTCAAATATACAGTTCATTTCAACTAAATTTGACAAAATTTGCAAACGATTAGAAATTTATTTTAATTTCAACTGAATTTGACAAAATGTCCAAACGATTAGAAATTTAATTTAATTTCAACTCAATTTTACAAAATTTCCAAATGATTCAAAATTTAATTCAATCTTCTTAAAAGTATTATCAGGAATTTAACTCCCTTCAAAAGATTTTAATTAAAATTCGAGAATAATTTTGCTCATTATTTCTGAATAAAATTACATTTAAAAAATTTGAATAATTTTTCAAATATTTTAATAAAATTTTTAAAAATAATTGTATTTTTCAAATTAGTCTATTTAAGTATTTAAAATGCTACGATCACTTTTATTATTTATGAAACAGTTAAATTTTTAGAAAGAATTAAAAAAAATTTATATTAAAATAATTGAATTCAATCGAAAACATTCATTACAAATTTTTAAAAAGAAATATATTCTGTTGAGAAATTTTATTTTTTATATTTGTTATAATTATAATTGGAAATTTGCTTCTTTAAGTTCATTAAAATTATATAGTGATAATAATAATAGAATTACTGCAAAGAATTTTACTATTTATAAAAATAATTGAATCCTTCTTAAGAATGCCATTATTTATGAAAATAATTTAATTCTTGTATAGAAATTTATTACAATTTTTGAAAATAATAAGCAGTGATAATTAATTATTCACTTCAAAAGTAATAAACATTAAATTTGCTGAAGAAATCAATAAATATCATCTGTTTAAACATTCAGAAATTTGAAATGATAAAAATTAAAAAGAAGTTCAATAATTATAATTGTTAAATAAGAATAGAATAATATAATTTTTAGAAGCAAAAAATTGATTTAATACTTTAAGAGGGACTCTATATTTTAAAAATAAAATTATAATTACGGTCACTAACATCCTTTGATTATTTTCGAAAAATTGAAATTAAAATCAAATTATTTTTCAAAAAATGTACGTTAAGAAATTTCAATTATTTAAAAATTTTTTAATTATTTGTTTAGAAAAATTCAATTATCTTGAAAAAATAGAATTGTAAAATTTCAACAATCTTATTTTTCAGAATTTAAAAGAAAATTTTGCAAAAATTCGATTTTAATAAAAAATTTGAAGTTTGTATCGTTTTTTTAAATTAATTAATAAAAATTTTAATTATTAATCTTAGCGCTAAGAAACATGATAATTAAGAAACATTTCAATTATTACACAAATTTTCAATTATTTGTTTAGAAAAATTCAATTATCTTGAAACAATAGAATTGAAAAACTTCAACAATCTTATTTTTCAGAAAGTGTAAAAAAAATTTGCGAAAATTCGATTTTAATAAAAAATTAGAAGTTTTTTATCGTTTTTTTAATTAATTAATAAAAATTTTAATTGTTAATCTTAGCACTAAGAAACATGAATACATTAGAATATGACTCTTTATAAAATCCAACTGTTAATTAAATATTAAATTAAAATACTTTGAAAATTTTATTTGTTGAAAAGTTTCAATTCAATTATAGATTGTCAGTCGAATTTCACAATATTTCTATTAACTCCGTAATTTTTTTTAAATTTATTTACATAATATGTTTGAATTAGTGCCTGATTTTTTACTGTAAAATTAATTATTTTTAACTAATTCAAAGTTAGAGAAGAGTACAAATATCTATAAAATTGAAATAAATAGTATTTTTTTAAGACAAAGTAAAATAATAAAACTTTTTAAAATTTTAGTGAAAAAATTCCCGGTTTTGTATAAAGCTCCTGGTTAACTCCCGGTAAATTATGTAAATTCCCTGTTTAATTTAATTCTCTTTTGTTTTTTAAACAGCGTTTCTATAAATAATTCATATTCATAAAATAATTCAATTTTTCATACCTGAATTCGGAGAACTGCCATGTTTATTTTTCGTTGCCTTTTTTTTAAGAATACTAAAATTATCGAAAGAAAGCTGCTTTAGTCCCTTGAGTCGAGACTTACTTTGCCATTCTGTAAGTAAAAAATTAATTACACAAAATTACGCAATACAAAATAATTCGAGAAAATTTAGAAATATTAATAAAATACAAAATAGAAATTCCTCTTTACTTTTTATGGTAGAAGTGAAAGTATTTTCATTATCTTCTGAAGAAGCTGCACTCGATCCATTGCTTTGCGTGTAAATGTAACCCTTGGCAGGTTGCTCCAAAATAAGAAGCCATTGTTTCTTCGATTGACTAGTTATAATGAGATTAATTGTATCCAATTCAGTGTCCTGACAAATTTGAAAACAAGAAATATAATCATCGATTCGTGTTAAACCGATTTGCTGTCCTGTGTCTAAATCGATGAACAATATTTCTCCTTGTTCTGTTCCAATGATTCCGGTTTGGCAAGAAGTTGCCATACATTGCCACCAAATCAGCGAACTTGGTCTATTAATAATAGAGAAAATAAATTATTGGTACAAAATAAATGAAATAAATAAATGAAATTAAAAATTAAAAATTCTTTCTTGGTATAAAAGTAGGAAATAAAATTTTGTCCAAACCTTGAGCAGCATGACTGTGAATTTAACGACGACAGAGATATAATGTCATCTGCTTCTTTCCATTTTTGTTGATTAGTTTTTCTTTTTGAATCAACTAAACTTGCAGCAGCCACAATGTGCAGAGAACCATCCTGACTTGCCACCAAGAGCCAATATCCCGATGGATCGAAACAAAGTGCCGATATTGTTTTATTTGGCGAAAGGAACCAGGGTATATTTTTTACAATTGGCGGTTGACAAGCATCAAAAAGATAATAGAGACACAAATTCACTTTTCCAGTTGTAAAAGCAAGTAACTCTTTACCCTGATATTCATGTCTTGTGCAAAGGTAAATTCCATTTGCTTTTATTAAACAGTGTAATTTGAATAGATTTTCCTCAATCAAATTGATAACCTTATCATTGTCCGCGATTACTTCTGGTTCTCCGGTTAGCAAAATATTTAAAGCAGGATTCGTCATTGTGAAGCTTTAATTGTTAATTAAAAAATAAAATCTATTATTGTATTTCAATTTTGTTCCTATTTTCTTATTTAGATTAATCTTTAAACTTTACAGAAACTAAATCTCTTTTTTCTTAAATCAAATACAAATACAAATACAAATACTATAAAAATAACACCTTAATTTTATAAGTTACCTTAAAAATTCTCAAATATTTTCTTGTGTCAATCGAACACATTATCAAAGAAAGTTATTTGCACCTTTGATATCACAATTAACATTTAGATTTTGATCATTTTCTTTCAATTTTAATCCATAATCTTACACCTGCAAAACAATACAAAATCACAATATCAAGTGACGTATGACGACATCAGCTGTTGTGACGGCGCTGAACGGCGCATGTCAACTGGGTTTCCGCTTCCTGGCAAAGTGATAGTTAAAATCAAATTAGAAGAAAATTGTATTCTTGACTTAAAAACAGATCACTTGTCGAAGGGGTAATATTCTTCTATATTTAAAGTTATTTAAATTTGGGAAATAATAATTATTTTTAAAATAAATTTTCAAAAAATTCAAATTTCGCACTTGTTGCGCGCGCAAAGTGTACGTTGCGCGTCACAAAATGTCTGCTAACTGCTTTTTGTGCTTTTTATTAGTTGATTTTGCTTCTTAATTATTCTTATCTGCATGATAAATTTTTAATAAAGAAGTAAACCAGCAGTTTAACTGTGTATTTCAATAAATAGTTTCTTGTTTTTTAAAGAGTATTATAGTCTTTCATTTGTAGAAATATTAAAAAAAAGGGCTAGTGATCAGGCAACATGGGAGTCCCGAAGTTTTTTAGATACATAAGCGAAAGGTATCCTTGTTTAAGTGAAAAATTAAAGGAATACCAGGTAATTATGTTTCTTTTTATGAAAATTTATTAACCTATTGTTTTATTGTTAAAAATTTCAAACGCGATAAACATAACCTAATTTTCATTTTTGCCACTTATACAACAACTAATATTTTCGCTTTTTTTTATTTGTCATCTTCATTATAAAATTTGGAAGAATAAATCGTTATAAATTATTCTGATATAAATTTAACATTTTGTTTTGACAATGTTATCATCAATTTGTAAATTCGTTGATAAAATGCGTTAAAAATACATTTTTTTCTCTTGTATGCCTATACAAACAATGCAAGATCATTTTAAGGTCGCTAAATATTTACATATGGTTTGACAATTGCTTAAAATTACACCACCATTAGCAATTTTATTTTTAAGTTAAACAACCGAGTTTTATTAAATTCATTATTTTTTTTAAATTCTTTTTTTAAATTCTTTTTTTTAATTCTTTTTTTTAAATTAAGGTACATTTTTTTTAATTGTCAAAATAAAGGAAATTATTTTTTCTTTTAGATACCAGAATTTGATAATTTATACTTAGACATGAATGGTATTATACATAATTGTTCGCATCCTAACGATGCAGATGTACAGTTTCGTATTTCTGAGGAAAATATTTTCAAGAATATATTTCATTATATTGAAATACTATTCAGAATGATTCAGCCACAAAAGGTATTTTTCATGGCTGTCGATGGTGTTGCTCCGAGAGCGAAAATAAATCAACAAAGAGGCCGAAGATTCAGATCGGCCAAGGAAGCGGAACTCGCTGAAAAGAAAGCCCAAGCGAAGGGCGTTGTTTTGCCAAATGAAGCAAGATTTGATTCAAATTGTATCACACCCGGCACATTGTTTATGGCAAAACTCACAAAACACTTGAAATACTTTATAACTTATAAAATATCCACAGACAAACTTTGGCAAAAGTGTAAAATTATTCTAAGTGGTTCAGAGGTATTTGAAATCGATTTTTGTCCTTGACAGTATTGTTTTATTGCTTCTTGTTGAATTGTGAATTTTAAATGTAATTTTATTGTAATTTAGGTTCCCGGTGAAGGAGAACACAAAATCATGGACTATATTAGATTCATGAAGTCTGAACCGGATTACAATTCAAATACACGGCATTGTTTATATGGTCTTGATGCCGATCTTATTATGTTAGGTTTATGCACGCACGAGCCACATTTTTCTTTATTGCGTGAGGAAGTGCTTTTTGGAAAGAAGCAGAAGAAAATACTAACACCGGAAGAGACGAATTTTTGTTTATTACATTTGTCGTTAATGAGAGAATATCTTGAACATGAATTCTCTTCACTCAAGGATAAATTAACTTTTGAGTTTGATATTGAGAAAATAATTGATGACTGGGTATTGATGGGATTTTTAGTCGGGAACGATTTTATTCCGAATCTTCCAAATTTGCATATAGCTCATGGCGCACTGCCAATTTTATATAACGCTTATATGGAAGTACTTCCCACTTTGGACGGTTTGTTTATTTACAATTTTCTATCAACTTTCTTTTTTCTATTTTTACTAACTGATTTTTTACAGGGTTACCACAGGTCAGGAAAAAATTTTATAAATAATAAAATACTTCATTAAAATTCAATTATTTTTAAAAGTTTTAATAAAATTCTTGACAAAATTCCACAAGAATTCAATTATTCAATTTTTAATAAATTTCTTCAAAATAATTCAATTATTTTCATAAGTAGTAATCAAATTTTTCACTGGAATTCTATTATTTAAAATACAAAATTTAATAAAATTTTTCGAAAAATATCAATTATATAATAAAAATATTTTTATAAATAATAAAATTCTTCACCGAAATTCAATAACCTTTATAAACTTGAATAAAATTCGTTTTAAGAATTCAATTATTTATATAAACTTCAATAAAATTCATTGGACGAATTAAATTATTTTCAAAATTTATAAAATTCTTCGAAAAAATTCAATTATTCTCAAAAATTAAAAAAAAATATTTTCAAAATTTCAATTATATTTATAAATAAAAAAATTCTTCATCTAAATTCAATTATATTTAAAAATTTTTAAAAATTCTTGGCAAACCTTTGTAGGGATTCAATTTTAATGAATTAAGTCAAAATAATTCCATTATTTTCGTAAGTAATAAAATTTTCAGAGGAATTCAATTATTTAAAATACAAAATTTTATAAAATTTTTCGAAAAATATAAATTACTTAAAAAATTCTTCACCGAAATTCAATTATATTTAAAAATTTTAATAAAATTCTTGGCAAAATTTTGTAGGAATTCAATTTTAATGAATTAATTCAAAATGATTCCATTATTTTCATAAGTAATAAAATTTTCACAGAAATTCAATTATTTACAATACAAAATTTCATAAAATTTTTCGAAAAATATAAATTATTTAAAAAATTCTTCACCGAAATTCAATTATTTTAATAAACTGGAATAAAATTCTTTGTAAGAATTCAATTATTTATATAAATAATAAAATTCTTCACATAAATACAGTTACTTTTATAAATTTGAATAAAATTCGTTTGAAAAATCAAATTATTTTTAAAATGTAATAAAATTCTTCGCAAAAATCCAATTGTGTTCGAAAATTAAAAAAAATTCTTGTTAAAATTCCAAGTAACTTTATAAATAATAAAATTCTTCTCAAAAATTCAATTATTTTATGGAAATTTTAAGAAAATTTAAATTATTTTCATAAGTAATAAAACTCATCGCAGAATTTTAATGATTTTTTATACAATATATATTTTTTTCAAATTCCGTGAAAAATGTAATTATTCTTAAAAAATTTATTAAAATTTGTCAAATTAAATTCATATATTTAAAAATTTATTGTTAAAATTCTTTATGAGAATTAAATTTTAACAAAGAACATTCTATTGTTCAATAAATTATTTATTTTTTAATTTAAACAATTGAATTTTTCTAGAATTTTCTAATAAAAATTGATTTAAAAATGAATTAACAGATAATCGATTTATTATTATTTATGAAAGTAATTGAATTATTGTCACGAATTTTATAACATTTTTTAAAAATAATTTAATTTTTTTGAGAAATTTTACTGTTTATAAAAATAATTAAATTCTTGCGAAGGATTTTTTTAGGATTTTTGTTATTCTGAATAATGTTATGGTTATAATATTCTTATAAGTTGTTCAATTTAAAAAGGTTTGAATTTGAATGTTTTAAAGAATTTTAATTCCTACAGAAAAATAATAATGATTAAATATTTATTTTAAAAAAGAAGTTATTGATGTTTTTGAATAATTTTACAATTAATGAAATTTGTAAATAAATGTAATAGAACATTTTTTCTTGATTATCTAATATTTCTTAGAGTGAATCAGAATATTCTTTAGGGTCAGGGAAAAAGTGCAAATTTTGTCTGGAAATCAGGGAAAAGTCAGGGAAAAATAAAATTAAATATTTGTGGCAGCCCTGTTTTATATTTTATTAACTGATTTTTTAATTTTTTGCAACTGATTATTTAATTTTTGTTTGTAGGCTATATTAACGAAGCAGGAACGCTAAATCTTGAACGATTTGAAAAATTTATGGAGAGGCTTAGTCTGTTTGACGTCGAGCAGTTTGAAGAAGTTTATGCTGACTTGAAGTATTTCGAAGCTAAAACAGGTCGAAGACCTAACGAAACAGAGCGACTTAGTTTAAGAAATGATGAAGATTTCGAAGATTTTGGAGCAGTTGCTCCGAAGCCAATGAGTAAAGACTTAGCAAACTTAATCAAAGCGACTGAAGATTCAGTAAGTTTCTATTTATCTAATTTTTTTCACCCCTGTTTTCTTGTGCTTAAAATATACTTATATTAAACATTGCCAACAGTTATTATTAGGCTCTTCTGATGATGAAGAGATTTTGGATGACGATTCCGACAGTGAAATTTATAAATTGGAGTTCGCTCAACACAAAAGAGATTACTATATGAAGAAAATGGATTATGACAATGTTGACGAGTAAATACACGAATTCTTCTATTAACTTTTTTAATTAATTTTTTTAGTAATTCTTCATGTCATAATTTTAATACCTCTTTTATTTTACTCTCGTTTGCAGACAAGTTTTTTAATTTATTCTTTTAGTAATTCTTCATGTCATAATTTGAATGCCTCTTTTATTTTACTCTCGTTTGCAGACAAGTTTTACGATCACAAGCAGAAGGTTATGTTCGTGCAATTCAGTGGAATTTGCATTATTATTACAATGGTTGCTGCAGTTGGTCGTGGTACTATCCACATCATTATGCGCCATATATTTCCGATATAAAAGACTTTAAGGATCTTAAATTAGAGTTCGATATGGGAGTACCTTTCTTTCCGTTTCAACAATTATTGGCTGTATTGCCAGCGGCCAGTAGAGAACTGCTACCAAAAGCATATCAAAATCTACTAACTCAAACGGAATCGCCGATCATTGATTACTATCCCCTTGATTTTAAAACTGATTTAAATGGCAAAAAACAAGAATGGGAAGCTGTCGTTCTAATTCCGTTTATTGATGAAAAACATTTAATTAATGGTTTGTAATTTGATTTTGGAATTTATTTAATTTTTTATTTAATTTTTTATAGAATTTTTCATTTAATTAAAATTAAAACTTTAGCAATGACGCCTTATGAATCACAACTGTCAAATGAGGAGAGGAGAAGAAATACTCATGGTCCAATGTGTATTTTCACTTACACTGAAGAAGACATGGGAGAGTATTCAGTGCCTGAATATTTTCCCACAATAAACAGTCATGCGAACTGCAAACTCGTTAATCGAGAAGAAATTTTGGTTCCTGAGGAGAAACTTGTTAAGGGACTCTATCCGGGTGTCAAATTAAGTGTTTATTTCTCCGGATTTCCCACTTTACAACACATTGAACACACTGCTTCTCTTCAGAAGGCAAAGGTACTTATTTTTCAAATTTCAAAAGATAAACGTAAAAATTATTAAATAAAATAATAAAAATTAGTAAAGAAAATTAAAATTTGAAGATAATTTATCTGCTTTAATTATAATTAAAATAATTAATTGTCATTTTAGAATTGCCATTCATTGTAAAAAGATATTTTCTACTCAAAAATGGTGTTTATATTTTGAAATTGTTTTTTAAGGTGAAAGTTTTCGAGCAGCCGTCTCGTGGCGAAAACATGATTTTGAAAATCAAGTCAAAAGCAAAACCAGATTTGGATAAAGTAGCAAGTGAAATTTTGGGTAAATCGATTTTCGTCGGTTGGCCAAACTTAACGGAGGCGTTGGTCATCGGTATTTCGGATGATAAATGGAAAATTCATTGTGACCCGCAGGCGAATCAAAATAATCCGATAAAAGAGGCAGTTGAAGGACCATTTGTTACACAAAGAATACTTCAGCAGAAAGCTATTATTGAACAGTATGTCAAATTCATTCTTTTTACCTACTTTATAGTTATTTTGGCTTTATATTTATTGTTTTTCTCTTTTTATTTATTTTTGTCTATTTGTATTTATTTTTGACTATTTTTTTTTATTTTTGACTATTTTTTTTATTTTTGACCATTTGCATTTATTTTTTACTATCTTTATTCATTTATTTGAATTTCAACCGACAAAAAGTGTCTTTAACAAAAAAAACAGTAAAAATTCTAATACCATAGACATATTTTTCGAAAAAATGAAATATTCCTGTTTTTTTAGTCACAAAGTCCGTATGGGAGTTGATATTGAAAACATCGACATTTTGGTACACGCTCGTCCTATCGTTGGACGAAAATACATTTTCGGACCTCAGGGAAAATTGACATTGGAAAAGGAATGGAGTGATTTTGAATCTTCGTACGCTTATCAGGTTACATTAAAGGATATTAATGTTCATGACAAAAGTTTTGTTCAGTATTCAAGCGTCACCGAAGTTTTCAAGCCGAAAAGCACTTGTTTCATGTTGGGACATCCTCATTACGGAGCTATGGGAGAGGTGAGTAAATGATCTTTTTCTATTCCAAATTCGTAGGAAAAAAAAACGTTAACACTTTATCTTTGAATTTATAATTCATAAAATTAATGATCCCAAAGTTTTGAACGTTCAAATGAACGAAATATTTGTTATTGTCGATATTTTAATAAATTACTAAGCATAAAAAAATTTAAAAACTAAAATTTTACCTTTACAAACTCAATAATTAATTTTTTGGATAGTGAAGCAAAATAATTACAATAAAAATTTTATTTTTTGAAGAAATAAATCAATTTCGTTCATTTGAATGTTAAAAACTTTAGGATCTTTAAAATTAAGGATTATGCAGGCCTCGGATATTATGAATTTTTCGCCTATTTTCAAATAATGCGACTTTTATCGACTTTTGTTAAAACATTACGACTTTTTCGACTTTTCTTTCAAATTTAGCTACAAAATAGTAAAATACCAAATTTTAAGTATAAAATGCAACTTATTTCGATTTTTATAGCGTGAAAAGCATAACTATAGATAAATCTTTGAAAAGTTTATTTTTGACTCATTTTTTTAATTAAATGTTTAAAATAGTACATATTTTCAAGTGTTTTGTTACAATTTTTGAAAATTAACTTTTCAAGAATTTTAATTAAAAAATTTTTCGAATAATATTAAATTCTCAAAAATTTTAATTTTTTAAAAATATAAAAAATGAAATTTAAGAAATCATAGGTTTTAAAAATAATATTAAAGTAGTTTTGAAAAAAAGTAATTTTCTGAATTATTACGTTCTAATTTTTAAAAAAATTTAATTACTTTCAATATTTTTTCAATATTTCCGAAAATTCAAATTTTTACACAAAATAATAAAATTTCAATTTTTCAAAAATATTTTAAACATTTTTGGAGAGGATAATCATGTATTCAAAGTTTTCAATTGAAATTCTTCAAGAAAATTTTTGTTTTAAACTTGTTAAAAAATTCTATAAATATTTTTGACAAATTTTATTAAAAAATATTTCTAAAAAACTAATTCTTAGAATTGCTTTATCATAATTTTGAAGATGCAGTTACCTTCGATTAAAGTAAATTGACATTTTTTAAAAATTTATTATTTTATAATTTTTCAGAAATTATTTATAATTAAAATTCTTGGAGAAATTTGATGAATTTTTTGATATTTCTAAAAAACTTAATTACTTTTAAAAGATTTTATCAAATTTTGAATTTTTTTCAAAGATTTCACTAAATTTAAATTATTTTTTAAAAGATTTTACTAAATTTCAATTTTTTGGATACTTTCTTAATTTTGTATTTAATTGTAAAACTTTTTGTATTTCAAAAAATTATTTAGAAATATTTTTAAAAAGTTAATTTTACGAATTTCTTTATTAAAATATTCGAAAATATTCTACTTAAATTAATGTCTTTAAAAATAAAAAATGGACGATTTAAATTATTATAAAAATTGGATTTTTTGTATTTAAACAATTGAATTGTCAAAGAAATTGCAAACAATTATTAAAAAATTCCTTTAGATAATTGTTTTGGACATGAAGTTTAGTTCAGAATTATTATAATATAATTGTAGAAAATAATTTATTTTTTGGAATGGTTATAGTTTTAATTTTTAGAATTTATTAAATTTTAGATGTTAAATTTATTTATTTTATCTTCTGGGAGTAAAGAAATAAGAAGTGTGTGAATATTTACTTAGCAAAATTATACAAGTTTTGATTAATTTGAATTTTTGTAACAACACTGAACTACTTTCGATTTTTTTCTATTTTTAATCGACTAAAGAGACTTTTTTTGGTCGTTAAAGTCGATCCGAGGTCTGATTACGTTAAATATTGTAAAGAAGTTTTCTTCGTTTTTTTGGAAAATTGGGAAGTAATTAAAAGAGAAACAAATTTGTTTTAATGAGCCGACGTTTCTGAGGTTTGGTGTTAGTATTAAAATAATTATGTCAAATATTAATAAAAATGTTAATGAAAAGAATTGTTTATAAATTTGTTTAGAATGTAATGGATTATTTCAAAAATATTTTAATTTAGGTGAATGATCCTGGTGTGGATGTAAAAACAGGACGAGTTAAAGTTGCAATGAGAATTTTCACTCAACCGAACTTTGATGACGTTAAACAGAAACAAAGGGAAACAAGGCTATTGTTTATGCATGGCAGTAAAGCCGCTCAACATTTGGGTATTGGCAGTCATCTTTTGAGTAAAATAACGGGCACTATTTTCGTGATGCCAGGCTCAATTGAACAGAATTTGGGAGGCGTACGACAGAACGTTGGACTGAATTTGAAATTCAACAAAAGAAACGAAGAAGTATGTGTACTTAATATTTATTTTCGCTGCTTTTTTAATGATAAACTTTTATTAAATATTAAGATTTTATATTAACTTTCCTTTTTTTCTTTTTGTAAGTAATGTAAATAAAAAATAAAAAAGTTTTATTTAATACTAACATTTATAAATTCATATTTTTCGTTCTTTTTTTCTTTTGCTTGCCCGTATACATGTAAATAAATAAATAAATAAATAAAATATTTTCTGAATTATGTGATTATATATTTTTTTCTAAAGGTACCGGGATTCACGAGAAAAGAAAATGGACAGTGGCTATACAGCACAAAGGCTCTCGAGCTTTTGAAAAATTACATTTCAAATTTCCCCGTCTTATTTGAAAATCTGGGAAAAAACGCTGGAAGTGAAATGTACTTTGCTAACGAACTTTTTGGAAAAGAGTACGTACTTCATTATTGCTATTTTTTAAATCTTTTTGCTTAAAATTTCCACTTGCCTTAATTATCTTATTTTTATTCTCCAATAAGAGGGTTGAAAAATAATTGTGTACAAATTTTAGGACTGATATGTTGGATAAAGCAGTTGCTTGGGTAAAGGAGCAACAGGAGAGTCTTAATATTGAAAGTCGAGCATGCGGCACCGAGAGTTTAGATTCCGAAATTGTTTTGAGCATTGAAAACAAAATAGATTCGTGTCTCGAAACAATTGAGAATTCATACAAAACAGTATTTATGCAAGTAAAACCACACTTGCTGTTCAAACCGAGTCTGAATTCCGGACATTTCGCACCCGATGGCAAAGCCTATCATAAAGTTTTTGACAGGATAATTACAGTTCGCGAGAGTTTCACGGTCCCGCTTGGTTACAAGGGTACAATTATTGGTGTTCAGAAAGGAGAAAATCTGATGAGCAACACGTATGAAACAGTATTCGACAAACCTTTCGTTGGTAAGTGAAATTTAATTTTTTTTATCTTTTAGAAATAAACATTTCTTTTCAATGGTAAATTAAATTATTGACAAAATTTATTAAACTTATTAAAATCTATTGAACTTATTGAAGAATAAATAATAAAAAAAATAAAGAAAAAAAAATAAAGAATAAATAATGATTCATGTTTCATTTTGCAGGAGGAATTGTAATTCACGGATGTTCAAAGAATCGTGGATATAGATTATCAGCGAGAGATTTTATAAATCTTTCATATGGAAGAAGAGTTGAATTGGGTAAATCGGGAAAATCTGATGCACCACCGGTTGAATCGTGGCGATCGAATATTTCATCAACACCAACACGGGAAAATACGAGTGCTTTCGTTACATTCAATTACAATCAATTTCCACCTGCGGGCTTTGCAAAGCACGGTGAAACGAAATTTCCATTCTCGCGAACCATGCCGCCAATGCAGGCTAAACCAAATGTTGTTGGTGGTGAATTTAAGGCACAACAAATACCATTCAGCAACATGCCTCCTCAAGATGTGAGAATGATGAATAAGAAACCAGCGCAACCAATTCAGAACAAACCGCAACAACAAAATAACAGCAAGGATCCGTCGGAATTCCAAGCACTTTGGAATGGAATGTTACAGGTATTTAATTCGACGGTTTTAATTTCAAATTAAAAATTAAAAATTAAAAATTTTTCTATTTTTACTATAAAAGATTATTTTTAATTTTTGTCCTACCAATTGAATTGATTGATAATTATTTTTTCTTTTCTTAAATTCTAATTTCGTATTTCAGAAAAATAATCTACCACAAGAACCTTCACTTCCAATGCCTAATTTACCGAAACCACCTGCGGAGGGAAATAAAAATTCGGTACGTAGTAATAATCTTTTTATTATCGTTTTGTTTTATAATTATTCTAACAAATCTTTGTTATATTCACATAATACGCAGCAATTGGAAATGCAAAATTGGGTAACTAAGACAATTTTGTAACTAGTCATTTAAAACCGCAATTGAGTTGTTTTTTCCATTTTAATTCACTTTTTTTTATAAAGCATAAAAAATCATTTTATTTGGAATTGACTTTTTTTGTATCATATTCGTTTGTTTAAAGTATTGCATGTTTTTTTTTTTGAAATTGTCAAATTTTTTGTGCTATTGTTCTGTGGTTATTGAAAAGTGAATTCCTGACTAACAATTTAAAATAATATTTCGTTATTGTTGTATTAGAAAGAATTAACAAATTTACTAAAATCGTAGCCTCAAGATCCTAGTGCATTTTTGAAGGCAATGCTGAAAATTTCCGACGAAAGTACAAAAAGCAGCACTACGCCTTCATTGCCCGCAGAGCCGACTACGACAAACAAACCTTTTACGTTTCCGCAACCACCAAACGCACCCAACACATCAGAAGCTCCACCGTTGGTACAACGGTTATTTGATGTATGTCACCAAACTCTTTGCGATCCCAAAAAACCATTTTCCTTTTTTTTAATTGAAAAAGAATCTTTCTCTCGTTTCTTTTGTCTTAAAGTAATTTTTTTTAATTTTTTCATTCTAGTTCTGCTCCTAATTTATCTCCTAAAATTTTCATGTAAAATGTCTTTTCTATATTTGTAATTCTTGACTTTCTTTTTTGATAAAAAAATTGTTCTTTTTCAGCGTGCACGTGAAAATGAGAAGAAACGCGAAGGAAAGTTTTACAGTTCTCAATTGCTTTCATATTTCCAACAAAATTGTAAAGGACTGCCTCATTATACATTCATAACTAATGATCAGAAAAATCTAGTCTGTGCGCAAATTTTCCTACCCGACAGGAGGGTATTTTGTGGGGACTTTTGTCCCACTTATCCCGAAGCAACTGAAAATGCTGCCAAGAAAGTCTACAAGGTAGGAGAATTTTGAAAATTACTAAACATCTTTTCCTTTTACGAAAATATTTTATTTTCAAAAACAGGGTTGCTACAGGTCAGAGAAGTCAGGGAATTCAGGGAAAAATAAGGGAAAGTAAAATTGGTCAGGGAAGTCAGGAATTTTTACTAAAAGTACTGGAAAAAATTGAATTTTTAAAATTCATGAGAAAACTGAATTTAAAATTTAAATTTTCAAAAACTATCATAAAATTAATAATTAATAACAAATAAAAAAAAAAATAATAAATAATAATTAAATAAAATTAATAGCAACTATCATAAATTATGACTTATACATTATTTTATGAATAATTTTTACAATTTTCATAAATACTAGATTGATCAAAGAATTTTAGTTAAAAATACTAAAAAAATTAGATTTTGGAAAAGTTACAAATTATTACAGAAAGTCAATTATTTTCAAAAGTTACGAAAATTCTTCGCAGAATTTCAATTATGTTGAAAAATTTTAAAATAATTCTCGTCAAAATTACAATCATTAAAAATCAATTATTTTTAAAAGTTTTAATAAAATTCTTGACAAAATTCCACAAGAATTCAATTATTCAATTTTTAATAAATTTCTTCAAAATAATTCAATTATTTTCATAAGTAATAATCAAATTTTTCACAGGAATTCAATTATTTAAATACAAAATTTAATAAAATTTTTCGAAAAATATCAATTATACAAAAACATTTTTATAAATAATAAAATTCTTCATCGAAATTCAATTACTTTTATAAACTTGAATAAAATTCATTGAAAGAATTAAATTATTTTCAAAGTTACTAAAATTCTTCCCAAAAATTCAATTATTCTCAAAAATTAAAAAAAAATATTTTCCAAATTTCAATTTATATTTATAAATAAAAAAATTCTTTATCTAAATTCAATTCTATTTAAAAATTTTAATAAAAATCTTGGCAAAATTTTGTAGGAATTCAATTTTAATGAATTAATTCAAAATAATTCCATTATTGTCATAAGTAATAAAATTTTCACAAGAATTCAATTATTTCAAATACAAAATTTTCTAAAATTTTTGGAAAAATATAAATTATTTAAAAAATTCTTCACCGAAATTCAATTATTTTAATAAACTGGAATAAAATTCTTTGTTAGAATTCAATTATTTATATAAATAATAAAATTCTTCACATAAATACAGTAATTTTTATAAATTTGAATAAAATTCGTTTGAAGAATCAAATTATTTTTAAAATGTAATGAAATTCTTCTCAAAAATCCAATTGTGTTCGAAAATTAAAAAAAATTCTTGTTAAAATTCCAAGTAACTTTAAAAATAATAAAATTCTTCTCCGAAATTCAATTATTTTATGAAAATTTTAAGAAAATTTAAATTATTTTCATAAGTAATAAAACTCATCGCAGAATTTTAATGGTTTTTTATACAATATATATTTTAATCAAATTTCTCGAAAAATATAATTATTATATTCTTAAAAATTTTATTAAAATTTGTCAAATTAAATTCATATATTTAAAATTTTGTGGATAAAATTCCTTATGAGAATCAAATTTTAACAAAGAACATTCTATTATTCAATAAATTATTTATTTTTTAATTTAAATAATTGAATTTTTCTAGAAGTTTCTAATAAAAATTGATTTAAAAATGAATTTTTATTATTATTTATGAAAATAATAAAATAAATTTTTTTGAGAAATTTTACTGCTTGTAAAAATAATTGAATTCTTGCGAAGGATTTTTTTAGGATTTTTGTAAATAATTAACCTATTCTGAAAAATGTTATGGTAATTTAAATTATTACAAAACATGAAGAAGACGATCGCCTTCTTCATGTTTTGTAATAATATTTTATAATAGTTGTTCAATTTAAAAAGGTTTGAATTTGAATGTTTTGAAGAATTTTAATTCTTCAGAATTGAAAGAAAAATAATAAGGATTAAATATTTATTTAAAGAAGAAGTTATTGATGTTTTTGAATAATTTTACAATTAATGAAATTTGTAAATAAATGTAATAGTACATTTTTTCTTGATTATCTAATAATTTTTAGAGTGAATCAGAATATTCTTTAGGGTCAGGGAAGAAGTGAAAATTTTGTCTGGAAACAAGGAAAAGTCAAAGAAAAATAAAATTAAATATTTGTGGCAACCCTGAAAAAGCATCTCAAACTAAAGTTACAAATTTTTTATATATTAAACAAAAAATACACCTGGAACTTAAATATAGTTCAGTAATTATTTGCCATAAATTAATATAATTTTGTTTATATTTGACAGGAATTGCAGTTGGACAAAGTGCAGAACACTAGAATTTTGGCCCCACCACCACAGCAGTGGTACAATACAAGATTTCCAATGAACAATAATGTTCGACCACCATTACCACCGCCAATTCATCAAATGAATCATCAGCCAATGAGAAATCCTCCACCAATGCCGTTTTATCCTCCGATTCCTTGTGCAACTGCTCGACCATTAAATCCTCCACAATGGCCTAAAGTTAAAGAATATAGAAAGACTACACCTTTTGTTCCTTTGCAAGCACAAAAGCAAAATAGAAATGTTAATAAATCGACGAACGAGAAATTCCAAAAGGAGTCTTCTAAAGAACAATCGGAGAAAAAGAGTAATCATAATCTAAAAGAAAATACTCAGAAGGTAAAAATCTAAATTTCTTTCATTTACTTGTATAAGCAATTTAATTTAAAATTTATTTATCAATTAAAATAAAATTTGAATTTTTTATTCAATTCACAGAAACCAAAGGAGGAAAAGACGCCTCACGTAAAAGTTGAAGACAAAAAGAATGTTGCAAATAATTCACAAAAAACGCAGAAATCAGGAAATCAGAGAAAGTCCCGCATTGCTGCAAATTTTAGTTCGGCAGCTCTATCTAATGGAGGAAACAAACAATAAATTTTTGTTTTCATCAGGAAATGTAAAACATAGAACTTAATGATATTAAGCGTAAAGGACGTATATTTTATTACTGAAATCAATTTTTCATATCTTTAAAGAAAACAAGAACTGATTTGACGTAAATTTTTTTGAAATGCGCTGTACTTAGATTTTTTCTCTCCCCCCCAATCCGTTTTTCAATCATTTTTATGACAATTTAAATTGTTTTTTAAAATTGTTTGATTTTAAAAGAAATCATGAAAAAAAAATTTATTATTGTTTTTAAGAATCATTATAAATTTAATGAAAAAAAAAACAATTTAAAAATAATTAATAATGTAAATTATTTTATTACATACGAATTAGAAATATAATTCGAATATTATTTACAGAAGAATAATAATTTCTTTTGTATATTTTTACCCTTTTTCAAAGTGCAAATTTTTAATTACTTTTGTAAAAATTTCTAATTTTTTGCTTAAAATTAGAATATATACACCGGTTTTTTATTTCTCTAAGTTGACTGTGATAAAAGTTGTTAATTTTTTTTTACTAATGATATGTACAGTGCATTTAAAAATTTTTTTCAGATTGTACAGATGACTTAAAATAATTGAATAATTGAACCAATTTACTTCTGTTGATTGAGAGAAAAACGAATCTTTTGTTTAAAACAAATAAAAAATTCTTTAAAAGTGAATTCTATTTTATTCCATTCCATTTCATTTCATTTAAGGTTTAAGAAATACATTTAAACATTCAGTTAATCTCTTTTTTTATTATACATTTTTTTAATACTCCAGAAAATATAAAATAACGTTTTAAATATCTTTTATATGTAATAAATAAATGTTTGGTACATTTTCATAAATCACTGTTTCAATGTTTTCGTTGTGAAAAGATTAAAATTTTCTTAATTTTTTTGTTTAATTCTAAAAACTGTAAATATTTAATATTTTGTTAAAATTGAAATATATTGCAAAAAATAAATTTTTGAACTGAACATAGCAAAATTAGATTTTGTTCGTCATATTAGTAAGAAGTTTTTTTGTTTTGTTTTTTATTAAACTTGTATGGCGCATCTAAGATTATTACTGGCATTATGCTGAAGACATTGTAAACTAAAGTCTTTCAAAGTTTCGCAAAGTCGTCTTTTACTGGTCCTCTCCTTTAAAATATTACGAATTAAATTCTCCTTTACTGATTGTGGAACTTGGGGAATTGCTTGTTCGACGAGAGTATTTCGAAGCCACTGCGACGTCCATTCCGTGCACATTTTATTTAGGGACAATAAAACTTCGGCGTGGGCTTCTAAATTATTTCTCGGAACGCTTCCAGCTGAAAATAATTTAATTACCACTAAATAAGAGAATAAGAACAAAGAAGATTCTGTTGAGAACATTTTTTTCAACATACGATTAAAAATAATTGAATTCTTGCGATAAATTTTATAATTTAGAAAAAATAATTCCATTTTTTCCGAAGAATTTTATCAGAATTTTTGAAAATAATTGAATTTAATTAATATTTTTAAAAATAATTGTATTCTTTCAAGAAATTTTACTACAGTTGTTTGCTTTTTTGTTTCTTAAAGTTTTTAATAATTTTTCTTTTCGAATTTTTACAATTTTAAAATTAATGTATTGAAAATCATCGAATTATTGCAAAGAAATTAATCAAAAAATTTGTTAATAATAGAAATCCTTCTAAAACTTTTATTAAATTCTCGTGAAGAATTTTATTACTATTTATGAAAATAATTGAATTGTCCCGAAGAATTTATTAAAATTTTAGAAAATAAATGAATTTTATGTTAATATTTGAAGATTAAAATTAAAATTCTTTCTATTAAAATGGTTTTGAAAATAATTAAATTTCTGCAATGGACTTTACTATTTATAATCATAAATGAATTATTGCAAAGAATTTTACTATTTATAAAAATAATTGAAATGTTTCGAAGAATTTATTAAAATTTTGATAAATAATCAAATTGGTATGAAGATCTTTATAGAAATAATTGAAAATAATGAAATTTGTTCTCTTTTTTATAAATATTTTGACAGTAGTTGAATTATTTTTAATGAATTTAAAATTCTTGTTCAAATAGAATTTTATGTAAATTTTTAAAAATAATTACATTCATTCGTGTAATTTTATCTAAATTGGAATAAAAATAATTTAATTTCTGGAAAGAATACAATTATTTTTAAAAATATTAATTTAATTCAATTATTTTCAAAGATTTTTCTTCAGAAAAATTCAATTATTTTTATAAATAAGTACAACAGAAACGATTATTTTAAAAAATTGAAAGAAACTCTTCATAAAATTCAAATCCTTTCAAAATTTTTAATTAAAATTATTAGAGAAAATATATTATTTAAAAAAAATTTTCAAAAGAATTTAATTCATATTTTGAATAATTTTAATAAAATTTTTCAAAGAATGTAATTATTAATTGAATTCATGTGACGAATTTCATAATAATTTCTTTTTAAATAAATAAATTCTCGAAAATTTTATAAAATTTTTTTTTAAATGATTGAATTTTGAACAATTTTGAAAATTACTTAAATTTTTACAAAGATTATCATTGAAATATTTAAAAATAATTATTATATTCTAAACAAATTATATCCAAATTTTTTAACATTATTATATTCTTTATAAATATTTTGACAATAGTTGAATTATTTTTAATAAATTTGAAATTCTTGTTGAAATAGAGTTTTATGGAAATTATTGAAAATAATTACATTCTTTCGTGTAATTTTATTTAAATTGGATTAAAAATAATTTAATTCCTTCAAAGAATTGTAGTATTTATAAAAAAAAATTAAATTGCTT
This sequence comes from Leptopilina drosophilae, assembly GCA_032873175.1. NCBI lineage: Eukaryota > Metazoa > Arthropoda > Insecta > Hymenoptera > Figitidae > Leptopilina > Leptopilina drosophilae. The sequence goes on from CM065485.1 coordinate 363,116, forward strand.
CGAAGAATTTATTAAAATGTTAAAAAATAAACAAAATTTATGAAAACATTTTAAAATATTTGAATTCATCCTAGGAATTTAATTAAAATTGTTTTGAAAATAATTGATATCCTGCAAAGAATTTTACTATTTATAAAATTAATTTAATTCTTGCGAAGAAATTTACTATTTATAAAAATAATTGAATTATTTCGAAGGATTGGTTAAAATTTCAGAAATAAATTGAATTTTTTTCGAAATGTGTTCAAAATTTGTTAAAAAATTGAAATCTTCCAAGGAATTTATTAATAATTCTTTTAAAAATAATTGAATTCCTGCAAAGAATTTTACAATTTATAAAATAATTTGAATTATTGCGAAGAATTTTACTTTTATTTATAAAAATAATTGAATTATTTTGAAGGATTTATTAAAATTTTAGAAAAAAATTGAATTTTTTTGAAATGTGTTAAAAATAATTCTAAAAATTAATCTATTCCGAGGAATTCAATTAAAATTGTTTTTAAAATACATGAATTTTTGTAAAGATATTGCTACTTAAAAAAATAATTGAAATGTTGAAAAGGATTTATGAAAATTTTAGAAAATTATTGAATTCTTTTGTGAAATTTTATTAAAATTTTTAAAATATGAACAGAAATAAATTATTTTGTACTTAAGTGAATTTTTTAAATTTTAACTATGAAGTTATTTTTAAAATTTATATTTGAAAATAAAAAATTTTGTAATTTGCATAACAACAACAAATTGAATAACACATTCAGTGCGTAACATTTGCTAGTTAAATTAATAATAATTGCATTTTTTAAAAGAATTTTAATATTATTGAAAATAATTGAATTCTTGGGATGAATTTTATTAAAAATTTTTCAAATTGTTCAGTTTTTTTGAAAAATTTAATTAAAATTGTGTTAAAAATAAATGAATTGTTTCGAAGAATTTTATTAAAACTTTTGAAATTTTTCAATTTTTTCGAGAAATTTAATTAAAATTGTGTTAAAAATAATTGAATTGTTTCGAAGAATTTTAATAAAATTTTTGAAAACAATTAAATCCTTTGGAGGGATTTCATTAAAATTATATTAAAATAATTAAAAAAATTAAATAAAGCATAAGTACACTAAAACTTTAAATAGTGAACTCCTTTTTGTGGGTCTCAATAAAAGGTTCAAGTGTATTAGAAATTTTCGAAATTGTACTTAATAGCTATTAATTAAATAAATAATTAATTAATTACCAATACACTGTATAAGAACGCAAACAAGTTCCTGACCAACTGGTTGTATAAATGTTTGTAAATGTGGACTTTGCATTATGGCATGTGTGAGAAAACTACCGGCAGCTCTTGTCGTTCCCGTTTCTGGTAGAAGTAAACAAGTTATTCCTGAAAAAATCATTCAAATCTTAATAAACATTCAGTTACAATAATACTAATATTACTTTAAATTCCAAAAGTAACGGTTAATTAATTTTCTCTACTTTTCCAATCTAAGTAGAAAAAAAAATCAGTTTATAAGTAATTTCAACTTTCACTCGAATTTTTTTTTAATTTGCAATTAAAAATTAAAACTGTTTAAAAATGTCTCTTACCGCATTTTAGCATTTGCGGAACTTGATCTGGAATTTGAAGCAATAATGTGGCATTCTTTTTACAAATTTGTGCCAATAATCCTAAATAAGCTTCGAGTAAATCGGAAAGATCGGACAAATTGCCACCGACTGATTGACAGGCGGAAACGCCTGCCAGTGTAATACTACTGAGCTCGGCAAATACTGGGCCAACGGTGTTATTGGGATCTCTACCAAAGAGTAGAACGAAACTTTTCAAAAGATCCAACGCCATTGGATGTGGCTTTATTTTATAAGACATACTCAATATTGTCAATAGTGGTCTCGCATCCTCCTCGGGATATGGTAAGGATGCTAGAGATTTTTGTGCACACGAGTGCATTGCCTCTAGAGTCATGTCATCCTTATTCCATTCTGGATGCGCGACAATTTGTTTAAATATAGGTAAAAGTCCATCGAGAACAGTTTTACCAATTGACCTCTCCAATGTGGAAAAGAACATGGTAACCATTTTCAATTGATTAGACACGGATACTCGCGATGATGACACTGGATTTTGCAATAAGGTACGCAATCTCGTGACACATAGGCCTAAAGTAGCGTCGAGGTAGAAAATTTGTTGCTCCAATGTTGGTAATGTGTTGAGTAATTTTCCAGCCGCGTACATGAGACGTAGACCCTCGACACCCTGGGGGGAGATTGTAGGCAAGGAATGACCAATTGTGTCTAAAATCGACGGTGCTAATGGTGCAAGTTGTACACTACATTCTCTGGATATGTCTTTGAGGGCCATACTCGCTGATAGAATTGTCACTGAACTTTGCGACAAACCCAGTGAGATTAATTTCAAAGATCTCTCTAACCATGGTGTGGGATGTTCTCCAAACCACTCGGCGTACGCTCCAATCGTCGTGCATGCACAAGCCAAAACCTGCGGAAAAGAAATGAAATATTTTACTAATATGAAAATTGATTTCAAATTTTAATTATTCAGGCTTCGTACTCGATAATTAATATTTAAAAAGTTACAAAAAGTAGCTTTAAAACTGAAAAAAGGAGTAAAAAAGTAGCTATCGAAAACTTTAATTTGACGACTCAATTATTACATAACTTCTAAATTAAATTAGATTCAAAAATCTAAAATTTTTTGTTAATTAGATATTTAAATAACTATTAACGTTTTTTACAGGAATTGAAATATTTTAAATAATTTCAGTACAAGTCTTTTTGAAATTTAACTATTTCCAAAAATTACAACTTCCAAAATATTAAAAAAACGATTAAATTTCAAAGCTTATAGAAAAAATGACTGGAACCTCTATCTAATGTATTACCTGTGGCGATCTTTTCAACTAAAATTATTCAAGACTTGAATCATTTTATTTCAAAATAAAAAAAAATGTTAGTACTTTTACAATAATGGAATTTTTTAAAGATTTCAATTTAAAAATCTTTTGAAATTTTATTATTTCTAAACATTTAAACTATAATGCTTCTAATGTTCAATTATTTTCTAAAATTTTTAACTGAAATTAAATTTTAAATTAATTCATATTACAAAAATTTTACAAGAATTCAATTATTTAAATAAAAAAATAAATAATTTTTAATTTATTGCCTAATAGAATATTTCTTAAAGTTAAATTCTTGTTAAAAACAACTTTATAAAAATTGTTTAAAATAATTGAACTCTTTCGAATAATTTTAGTAAAAATTTTGAAAAATAATTGCGTTTTTCGAAGAATTAATTTTAAATTGTATTAAAAATAATTAAAATGAAATTAAATAAATCATTGAATTTCTGTGAATATATAACATTCTTTGGCAGAATTGAATTATTTTTACAAATAGTAAAACTCTTTGCAAAAATTAAATCATTTTAAATATACTTTTAATAAGATTTCACGAAAGAATTGAATTATTTCTAAGATTGTCTGTAATTTTTATTTTAAAAATTCAATTATTTTACAAATTTTTTAAGAAAATTCTTGTCAATTATTAAATTGTTTGCTTTAAAAATTAAAAAAGGACACAAATTTTTTTAAAATTTTATTATGTCAATTTTTTATTAAAATCTTACTGGAGGATTTTATTTTATTTTTTTTTTGATTTTTAATAAAACTTTGAGAAAAAATTTATTTATTTTTCAAACTTCTAATAAATTCTTGGAAACAATTCAATTATTTTTAAAAATAGTAAAATTCTTAGCAAGAGTTAAATTATTGCCATAAATAATAAAATTTTTCAGAGCAATTCAATTATATTGAAAACAATTTTAATAAATTTCAACACTAAAGTATTTAATTATAATTTTTCACAGAAGCGATTATTTTAAAAGATTGATAGAAATTCTTCATAAAATTCAATTTCTTTCAAAATTTTCAATTAAAATGATTTAAAAAATAGAGTATTTAAAAAAATTCAAAGAAGAATTTACATCTTTACTAAAATTCAAAGAAATTCTTTAAATGAATTTAATCAGAGTTTTGAAAATTTTAAATAAAATTCTTTGCAAAATTAAATTATTTTCATTCCTAATAGAATTCTTCAAAGAAATACAATTATATTTAATTTAATTGCAGTATAATTTCTTTAAAGAATACAATATTATTTTTAAAAATATTATTTAAATACAATTATTTTCAAAAATTCTTATAAAACTCTTCGGAAAAATTGAATTATTTTCTGAAATACTAAAACGAAAGCGACTATTTTAAAAAATTGAAAGAAACTCTTCATAAAATTAAATACTATCAAAAATTTTATTTAAAATTATGAGAGAAAATAGATTATTTAAAAAAATTCTTCAAAAGAATTTAATCAAGATTTTAAAAAATTCTATTAAAATTCTTCGCAAGAATCCAATTATTTTTATGAATAAGAAAATTCTTCAAAAGAATGTAATTATTAATTGAATTCTTGTGCCGAATTTCATACAAATTTCTTTTTAAATAAATAAATTCTCAAAAATTTTATTCAATTTTTTTAAATATTTGAATTCCGAACAATTTTGGAAATTACTTAAATTTCTACAAAGATTATCATTAAAATTTTTAAAAATAATTATTATATTCTAATAAACAAATTATATCAAAATTTTTTAACATTATTACATTTTTTTGAAGAATATTTATAGAAATTGCATTTTTCGAGATATTTACATAAAATTGTTTTAAAAATAATTGAAATCCTGTGATGAGTTTTCTTGGTTATGAAACCAATTGAATTTTTTTGAGAAAATGAAAATTGTATTGAAAATAATAGAATTTCTGAGAAGAGTTTTATCCTGTATAAAAATAATTGAATTCTTGCAAAGAATTTGATAAAAAATCTTTTTAAATAATTGATTTTCTTCAAAAATTTATGAAAATTGTGTTTTTAAATATGTAATTGAATTCCTGTTGAAAATTTGATTGATTATGAAAATAATTGAATGTAGACAAAAAATGTTTTTAAATAATTGAAAAACTTTTTTCATTTCTCGAAATATTGATGTAAAATTTTATTAAAAATAATTGAAATTCTGCGATGAGTTTTCTAAGTTAGAAAACCAGTTATTGAATTTTTTCGAGAAATTTATTAAAATTGTATTCAAAATAATTGAATTTCTGAGAAGAGTTTTATTATCTATAAAAATAATTGAATTCTTGCAAAAAATTTGATTAAAAAGTCCTCTTAAATAATGGATTTTCTTTGAAAATTTATGAAAATTGTGTTTTAAATGTGTAATTGAATTCCTGTAAAAATGTTATTGATTAAGAAAATAATTGAATGTAGATAAAAAATGTTATTAAAAATGTTTTAAAAAAATTTTTTAAACTTTGTAAATTAGCGAATTTTTTGCACAAGAAAACTAAAAGGTTGGTGTATTTAGTTTTGGTGCAGGATCAAAACTAAAAAGTCTTTGTTTTTAGTTTTGGTACAGAAAACAAAACTAAATTATATTTTAGTTTTCATTTAGTTTCGATGAGATCCTTAGGATTGTCTTCGAAAGTTTAGTTTCCTTTAAGTTTCGGAACGCGCAACAAAACTAAATACAGGGCCTTTTTCGTTTTGTTTCCAACACCAAAACTAAATTCACCGACTTTTAGTTTTGTTTCCTACACCAAAACTAAATACACTGACTTTAAGTTTTGTTTTCTATTCCAAAACTCTATATTTTAGTTTTTATATAGTTTCGAAGCTATTCCTCAAAAAAGCAGCTTTTAATGTCAAAGCTAAAAAATATCTAAATATCAGCAAATTAGTAAAGAATAGGTTTTAGCAGGTGAGTACGTAGCTTGTGTATTAATTAAAAGAAAGTACGCTACCTCTCCAGGATACTTCTCATAGGGAATATAGGAGAAAATAATATTCATAAGAGCAGGAACGTATTGAGCCTCTTGAGTACCAACGCAATCGGAGAGAGCGTTAAAAGCGTGTAAACTCGATTCCACGTGAGTCCAATTCTCCACCTCCTCGAAGGGCTGACTCAATCTCTGTCCGAGAAGTAACAATAAATCCTCCTTGAGAACATTGTAACAATAAACAAGTGTATCAGCCGCGTCTTGTCGATAACACCTCAAAAGTTCCCGATCGTCCGAATCGCCAGCCTCTCGTGACGTTAACGGTAAGGTAGCTTTTCGTAAAAGAGCTTGCGCTAATCTGGCGTAAATAGGCCTGAGGGCTAAAGCAGCCTGAGCATCGACAGGTTGATCCAACGTCCCGAGATCATCCTGAAAAGTATACCAAAAACCAAATGGTATACAACTACGTTTCTCATCACAAGGATAACGTCCCGGTTGCTCCGAGCATTCCAATAGAATTTCAACCACCTGCTGCGCTGTCCATTTTTGCACCTCATTCGTATCATTCGCCAATGCCAATAGCAACGTTCGACTATTAGCCTCGCCCAATGTTGACAATGTCTCGTAATAATAATTCGCGCCATGCTCACGTGCCGTATGTACAATACTCCTCGACCATTCCCAAAATAATTGCGGACGTTTATGCAGCTCCGTGTGTGTCAATATCATCGATAGGCATTCTTGAATTATTTCCCAGCCCCTTATATGCTCCTCGTCTAAGTCATCCCTGAAAATATTAAGTACTTTTTGATTATTAATGTTTTTTCTAAAAATTTAATCCAAACACTAAATAAATAGACACTAAATATTTAAGTAGAAAATATTGTCATTCCTACCGATTTGGAAGATATCGTGCAGCGGCTGTTAATAAATGGGGATAAATTTGTGCTGTTGTTTCGAGTGGCAATTGTCCGAGTTTAAGCCACGCGAGTAAACATTCTAAACTCAAAAAATAAAGCTTATTGTTATTACTAGAGGCAGACTGGTCAAGTGTTGTGAAGACTTGTTGCAAAATCCATGTCGTCTTACTCCAATTACTGACTATTGCTTCTCGCTTCGGTCCCTTTAATTCATTTCGTCTTTCAAACTGAATGCAGAGAAGAGTTATTTTAGTTTACAATAAGTAGGATAAAAATTGCAAGTCTCGGATCTACTTTATAGACACAAAAATTCCATTTTGTACTCCCCTGACCTTTTACTAATTTCTAAATCAGGATTATTGATAAGAATTGCTATAGTAAACTTTACAAAATTATTTGAAAGATTTACTTATTTATTATTTTTAATTATTTTAAAGATAAGTTGAATTATTTTATAGACTTTCTATCTTAAAATTCTTCTTCAATTCAATTCGAATTTTTTTAAAACAATTTTTGAGGAAGTGCTGCAAGAATTTAATATAATTAAATTAATTAAAATTAATTAATTAATTAATTAAATTAATTAATTATTAATTAATTAATTAATTTTAATTTAATATTGAAAGAAAAAAAGAAAGGTCACCTAAAATAATTCTGAATTCCAATTGATATCAAATCAATTTTGACGAAATTTGGATTATTCGAAAATCTTTCAGTTAAAAATAAAATTGCATTCAAAAATTGAAATAACTTAAAAGTTTTCAAAAGCTATTCAAACGAGTCAAATATTTTCGGAAGTTTTCAAAACTCTATTTTTGGAATTATTAAGTAAAAAATTTGTTTAATTTCAGTTTGAAACTTTTTGAACTTCAATTATTTATAACAATTGGTAAAACTACTCTTGTAAAGTTTAATTACTTTGAAATTAAGTTGCTAAATTTGTTAAATAATTTGTTAAATATTTTAAATATTTATTTGTTAAATAATTTATAAGTGTAATTATAAGTGTAATTTATGATAGTCCTTGAAGATTAAATTATTTAAAATAAATTCAATTTCAGATTTTGTAAACTTCAATTCTTAAAAAAAAAATTTCAGGTTTTGTGTTAAAATTATTTGTGAATTTAAAGTTTATAAAGGCAATCAAAAACTGTTCGAGAAGAAATTAATTTTTTTTTACGAATTCTAAAAATTAAATATTTTTCCAGAACTTTTGAAAAATTCTTCGATTCTTCCCCGATTTTTCTAACCTGTTGCAGCCTTTAAAATTAAATTATTTCAAACTTTAATCATTTTTTAAATAAACTATTTAAACACTTATTCGTTTTTCCACAGACTATACAATTTAAAAATCTAAATTATCAACTCGACATTTAATTACTTTTTAAACATTATAATTTAAAACTGTATAACTATTTCAAAATTTAATTATTGTGTAGAATTTTTAATTGAATTTCTTCTCTGAATGAATTATTTTAAAAAAATTTTCCGAAAGTTCTTCGAGAATAATAAAATTAAAAAAATCCTTAAAATTAGATTTTTAAAAATATTTTTGCACAATTTTCGAAAAATGCTAATTTGTTTAATAATAAGTAATTCGAATTCACATTATTATAACTTAAAAGTTGAAAATTCAATTATATAATTGAAAAATTTCCGAATACATAATTGAAAATTAGTCAAATTTTTTAAAAATATTAAAAAAGAATTTTTGAAAAATTTTAATGAAATTTTAATTGATATTTATTGCATTATAAAAAATTGTGAATAAGGATAGATATTAATGAAAATAATTGAATTCTTGCGAAGAATTTAATTTTAAGAATTCAAAATTTTCAAAATCCGGATTAAATTCTTTTGAAGAATTTCTTTGAATTTTTTAAATGATTCACTTATTACGTAATTATTATTTTTAAAAATAAAATTGTTTTCTTTTGAGAAATTTTACTACAATTAAATTTTTAAAAAAATTGCATTTCTTTGAAGAATTTTATTATTAATTAAAATGATTGAATTTTTTCGAAGAATTTTGTTATTAATGAAATAATTCAATTTTTTTTTGAAGAATTATATTAAAAATTTTCAAATCCTGATTAAATTTTTTTGAAGAATTTTTTTGAATTTTGTTTAAATAATCTATTTTCTTTAATAATTTTTATTGAAATTATTGAAACTAATTGAATTTTATAAAGAATTTTTTTAGAGTTTTTAATATAATCGATTCTGCTAAAAATTAGTATTAAATACTTTATTCTTGAAATTTATTAAAATTGTTTTGAATATAATTGAATTCCTGTGGAAAATTTTATTATTTATAAAAATAATTCAATTCTTGGGAAGAATTTTACTATTTTTTTTTGAAAATAATTGAATTGTTTCCAAGAATTTAATAGAAGTTTGGAAAATAATTTAATTTTTCGAAAAATTTTATTAAAAATCGGAAAAATTTTATTAAATCCTCCAGTAAGATTTTAATAAAAAAAATGGACATAATCAAATTTCAAAAAAAGTTTGTGTTCTTTTTTAATTTTTAAAGCAAATAATATTTAATATTTTACAAGAATTTTCCTAAAAATTTTGAAAACAAATTTTACAGATAATCTTAGAAATAATTGAATTTTTGAGATTAAATTACTTTTAGAATTTTTTTTCCAGAGAATTAAATGTTTGCAAAGACTTTACTAAATATTTGAACTATCTCCTAGTTTCCTAGTTTAAATAAAATGTTTTTAAGCTAATTTTCCTAAATTTTCATTTGAAAATCTTTCATTAACATTTTTGAGTATAGATCCTATTATTTTGAAAATTTTCCCTTAAAATTCTTCAAAACTTTAAGTATATGTTTTTCCTAATTTAAAAATAAAATTATTCAAAATCTGATTTACAGAATATTTAATGAAATATTTTGAAAATTCAATTATTTTTAAATTTTTAATTAAAGTTTCGAAATTGCTTTGGAGTTCAAAGTTTCAAAATCCTAAGAAAATTGCTTTAAAATAATTTTTGAAATACTTGACTAAAATTTCTACACCAAAAAAGTGGAAATAAGCTGAATTTTTAATTAAAAAAAAATTGAAATTTGTTGCAATTTTGAAAGAAAAGTGGATTTTTTTATTAAAAGGTCGAAAAAAATCTGTAAAATTATACTTTTCGAGGCCTGCCGTAAATATATCAACTTTTATAAATAATGTACTTAATAATGGAATATTACCTCCTTAGGTAAATAACTTAATACTCTAAGATGAAATTCTATTGTCTCTGAAGAATCCGGAGGTAAAATTTCTATCAAACTTCCCACTAAGCCCTTTTCTCGTTCCTCTTCTTTCGTTTTATTGAGATTTATTAGAAAAGCTGCCAACTATAAATGAAAAATAAATTAAAAACCTGACTCCTTAAATAATACCCCCCCCAAATTGTATTGAAACAAAAGAAATGAATACCGCTTGACAAAGTTTCGATATAACTAAATTCGATGCATTCAATTGTTTCATGACAGTGAGCAGTCTATGTTGCAGGGCTAAGTATTCTTCACTTGGTACTTCAGTCCACTGTCTCGAAATTTTTGAATGTAATGTATTGGCCGCAAAGAATTGCACTTCTTTCGACTGGAATAAAAAAAATTAATATTCATAATTATCGCAGAAATAACAAAGTTATTGTCAACTTTACAAATAAATTCACCTTCGTTGGTACCAACAATTCCCAGACAAAAGACCATGCTTCTGGTGAATCTTGTACTTGTAACAGCCAAATGTGTGCTTCATTTTCTCCCGCTGAGAAGAAGCGATTAACTGCACTTTCAACAATTGTGGCATTATCCATTCCTCACTAAATCTTAAAAATTATTCCCTTCTTACTTCTTATCATTAACCATTTACAAAATTACTGAAAAATTTTTAAAAATTAATCGCATGTTGTTTGCAACTATTATATAGATATAAATCATCTACAATTGTCAAATTCTAGCAATTTAGGATTGTTAAAAAATAAAGAATATGAGAGTCATACCTTCTTTCGAAATAAATTACTATATTTACTTAATTATTTAATTAACAAAAGACTTAAAATAGTGACTTGAGAACTTAAACAAACGTTGACTAATGTTATTTTTTTAAAGCTTTTCGGAGTTACTTGTTGACAGCTCGGTGATTATTGCTTCTAGGTCTCTAATAATATTAACAATAATAAAAATATTTTTTTACTAATTATTCAGACTATATAATTGACGGATAGTGAAAAGTTTTTTGAGCATCAGTCATAACATAACGCACTTTTTATTATTGAACGAAAAAACTGACTAACGAATTTGAGGTTAGGTTAGGGTAATAGAATTTATCAATAATTGAGATTTCTAATTTATCGACACGGTAACAATACGGCGGAAAAACATTGTCGTCGTGTTTGTTTACATTTAATTTGCTGAGAAAATAAATATACATCTGTTTTAGTGAAAATGACCATAATTGTTTAGATACAGCTTTTATGTAAACTTGTGTTTGTAAATTTCGCAATGACAAATTGTATTTAGTGTAAAATATGTTGTCGCACTGTATTATAAGAGGTTATCTTAGCATGCTTTTGGAATTATTATAATTTTTGCGTATTTGTTTATTTAGGTCAATAAGTCTTGCTATTGAATATTTCTAAGATATTCTATTTTATGGATATGAAACGTGGTTATACATTTCCAATAACTGCAATGGATATATCAGACGAAACGCCCAAGAAAGGTAAATAAACTTTTTTGTTAGAAACATATTTAAAACATATTAAAACATATTTAATTTATTTGTAATGGACTTTGTAATTAATCATTTATCCCTTTTTTCACAGTTGCTTTGGTGGAAAGAACCGACTGTCCGTTGGGTATAAAATTAGTTAATCCTGCGTATACAAATAAAAGAGCGCCAAACGACTTAATAGACTTAGCAACAGAAATTCAAAAGGTAAACTTTTTTTTTGGTTTTAGAGAATAGCGAATATTTTGGAAAATTACCTTAATTTAAAATCTTATGAATATGCGGTGAATATTACTAAATTTTTCCAGGCTAGTGAGTTTGTTAATGCCAATGCTTGCAATAAATTACAAATGATAGCAGAGCAAATGAGATTTTTATATAAGCAAGCGGAGAAAGTGTTATCAGAAACAAAAGAAAATATGAACTTGCATTATGCCGCTTGTAATTTTGTGAAACAACCTGGTAGCATATATCATTTATATCAAAGAGAATGTGGCCAATGTTATTTTTCTATACTCAGTCCACAGGTATGCATTCACATATATATATTATTTCTATTATTAACCCAATGTCGCAATACGACAATTTCTAATTTTATAATTATATTTTACTGCTATCAAAAAGCATATCATGAAAAATACCTCAGGGTTGCCATGCTTATGCTTCATTCAAATTCCCTGACTTTTCCAGGTTAAAAAACGGAATTTTTCCAGATATTTAAAACGTTTAAATTTAAAAATTAATAACACCATGATTTTCAGTAAAAACTTTGACATTTTTCATTAAATTATTCATTTCTAAAATGTTCAACTAAAATTCATCTTTAAATCAATTTTTTAAAATAATTTTTGAAAGTTTTTTTAGAATTATCAAATTAATTTGTTTACAATTCAATTTTATGTGAAATTTCGATTATTAGAAAATTCTTCAATTAGATATGTATTAGAAATTAAAAATAATAATAATAATTGAATAAAAATTCAATTAAACCTTTTGAAAAAAATTAATTCTACAGAATTGTCCAATAAAAATTTTGATTTTCAAAACAAATAAGCATTCAAATATTCAAAGATTTAAATTTGAAACCTTTTTAAAATTTAATTATTTCTAAAAACTCATACCCTATATTGCTTTCAATATTCAACGATATAATCTAAATTTTACCTAAAATTTATTTTTAAATCAATATTTATTAGAAAAATCTCAAAAACTTCAATTATTTAAGTATCAAAATTATATTAAACAATTGAATATTTCTTAAAATTAAATTTTCATAAAGAATTTTATCAACAAATTTTTAAATAACAAATTGACTCCTCTTGAAAAATTTAAATAAAAATTTTTAAGCATAATTTCATTTTTCGAGAAAAATTTAATTACTTGTAGAAAATTGTGTTAAAAATAATTGAATTTCTTTAAAGAATTTAATTAAAATTCCTGAAAATAATTGAATTTTGTAAAGCTTTTTATTAAAATTCCTGGAAATAATTGAATTTTCCAAAGAATCTTATTGAAATTCTTGAAAATAATTGAATTTTTGAAAGAATTTTATAAAAGTTCTTGAAAATTATTGAATTTTGTAAAGCTTTTTATTAAAATTCCTGGAAATAATTAAATTTTCCAAAGAATATTATTGAAATTCTTGAAAATAATTGAATTTTTTAAAAAAAATTTCTACAATTTCTGAAAGTAATTGAATTTTCCAAAGAATCTTATTGAAATTCTTGAAAATAATTGAATTTTTAAAAGAATTTTATAAAGATTCTTAAAAATTATTGGATTTTGCAATGCATTTTATTAAAATTTCAAAAAAATTGAACTCTACAAAGAATTTTATCAAAACTCCTGAAAATAATTGAATTTTGTAAAGCTTTTTATTAAAATTCTTGGAAATAATTGAATTTTCCAATGAATCTTATTGAAATTCTTGAAAATAATTGATTTTTTGAAAGAATTTTAGAAAAGTTCTTGAAAATTATTGGACTTTGCAAAGCATTTTATTAAAATTTCTAAAAAATTGAACTCTACAAAGAATTTTACCAAAATTCCTGAAAATAATTGAATTTTGTAAAGCTTTTTATTAAAATTCCTGGAAATAATTGAATTTTGCAAAGAATCTTATTGAAATTCTTGAAAATAATTGAATTTTTAAAAGAATTTTATGAAAATTCTTTAAAATTATTGGATTTTGCAAAGCATTTTATTAAAATTTCTAAAAAAAATTGAACTCTACAAAGAATTTTATCAAAACTCCTGAAAAAAATTGAATTTTGCAAAAAATTTCATTACAATTTCTAAAAGTGATATTGAATTTTAAAAAATTTTTAAATAATTAAATTTTTTTGAGAAATTTTATTAAAGTAGTAGATAATAGAAATTATTGAATAAAGGAAAGTTTTTGAATATAAATGAAATTTTGCCATGATTTTTATTAAAATTGTTGAAATAAAAAATTGATTTTCTATAAATACATTTGTAATTGCTTCAAAGTTTAATTTTATTTAAAAACGTTTTTGACTAAAATTCTTCTGTAAATCTATTATTTTGAATAATCAATTAAATATAGATTAAAAAATTTAATTAATTTCAGAAGAATTTGAATTTTTTAAATTTTTCAAAAATCTACGAGCCTTAAGATTTCTAATTCAGTTAAAATCGAAATTTTCTAAAATTGTAAATTGAAACCTTTTGAAATCGATTAACTTATAAAAATTGTAAAAGCAATTCTTCTAAAATTGAATAATTAATTTTAAAAATATTTCAGTATCTAAAATTAGATTTCAAGAATAAACAGAATAACTTTAGAAAACAATTTTCCAGGATTTGGATAAAAATTCCCTGACTTTTTCAGGTTTTTTCAAGATTTATAAAATTCCCTAACATTTCCAGATTTTCCAGGTTTCCAGATTGCATGGCAACCCTGTACCTAAAAAAATGATTTTAATTTCCTAATTTATAGAAAAAAATACTTCTAGATCTTATTGTCAAATAATAGAGAACAAGAGTTTAAATTTAACTACTATAAATAATTAAAAGGCAAATAATTTATACACATACAGAAAATAGTATAATTTCTAGATAATTTATTTGGCGAAAAATAATATTATCTTACAGGATTGGGGTAATTCTGGACCTCAACAATCATATAAAGGCTCCTTCCGACTAGAACAAGATAATTCTTGGACTCCATTAGCGCAAATACAGACTAAAGATAGTGAAACTAAAGTCATTAATCAAATTTTACAAAGTAACGAAAGTTCTCGACTTGCATCATTGCAAAATTACATGAGTATAGATTATTGATGTTTAACTTTCATCGAAAGTTCTTCGACTGTTTTCAGTACATTATTTTAATTTCTTGTTCCCTAAAAAATATCGAAAACAAAATTTACTAAAATACCTAATTTATTACTTTTAAATTTTTTACTTTTCATCGACGGAATTAAACACTTGTTTTTAAATTTATATTTTGAACATTATCTTTTCTATTAACATCGTCTCCTACTATTTTTTGTTTATTTATTTTGATAATTTCCTGTCCACTTTTTTAACAAGGTGAATTTTTTTTTAAACGTGCTCAGTTGATGTAATTTTCTTTTTTTGAATTTAAGTAAATTTTATTTTTTGCAATATTTACTACTTACGATCGGTTGGAAGACTTTCGATCTCCAACATTTATTTTACATTCTACCACATTTCCGTGCAGGTGAAACTAATCAAATTTCATACGCAAGTTAATTATCAACTAGTAAAATTATCACTTCATGACAAGCAATTTTCAAACATGTTTGAGTTTTAAAAAAAAAATTTTAATGTTTTTGTTCAAAGGAGATTAGAATTCACATGTAACGTCTTGAATATATTTAACAGTCAAGTAGAGTAAAAAAAACAATGTAGATCAAGGGAGAAATCGATTCACATAAAATTCTCAAGTTTTTTTTCTTTTTTTTTTGAGAAAGAGGGTACGTCAACGAGACATGATCCGATGAATTGATTAATTGAAACAAAAGCCTCGTTTTTTAAGTTTGCGTAGTGTTTGCTTGCGTCATGTAGTATTTACTCGATGTGCTGAAAAATAAGACGTATTAGTGATTCAATGAAAAATAATATACAAACATTTATTATTCATAATAATTTATTTACATTGTTTTGGTATCCTTAAAGAGTCCTTGTCTTTTATAATACATTCGTGACTTTGAGCGTGGAAAAGATATTGCACAAGTAATTGTTTATCTTCTCCCACACATGGATCATAAAATCCTGGCAGTTGGCTCTGTGAAATTAAATTTTTTGACTAATTAATTTATTTTTACATTCCCATCAATTTGAGAAAGTCTTATTTTGATATTTTTATAATTATTGTACTTTTGAGAAATTTTAGTAATTCAATTAAAATATGAATTTACCTTCGTGACCTGATGAAGAACTAATCTTGAATCGCTAACTAAACATTGTAATGGAATAGTCACATCGATGACTTCATCTCTTTGACCATTAGCCGCATCCTCCTCTAAATTCCTATCCTGAGGATAAACGAACCTTCCGTATAGTGCTTTTGTTATTATTAATCCCCGTTTATTTTCCTCCTCAGCGCGAATTCTACTGAATGTCGCTTTCATTAATTCGACCGCCGATTTGGCTTCCTTTTGTTTTTCTAACATTACTGATTTATTTAATTCACGTTGTTTTTCCTTATTCCTCTCCTTTTGCTCCTTCAGTATGGGATCAATGATAAATTTCTTGACAATTGTCCATGTAATGAGGGGAGCGACAGTCGCGTAAAAAACAGGCGCTGGAAATACTTCATCGCACAAGTGAATTGGAAACGAATAACTTTGTGAACCGCGACTTAGACGAATTCGAAGTGAAACTCCAGTTGGCACACCGACTCTGACCGCAGTCGAGAGAGTGGTGTAGCTTGAAACTTTTTTCTCTGCGCCGTATTCGACGAATCCGCCAAATGTTCCAACTCTAAAAAATATATTTACGATTTTATCATACTGTCAGGCTTCGAAATTTTCAATTGATTAAAAAGATAATAAAAAGAAGTAGCAAAAAGAAGCATTCAGACTGAACTAATAAAAAAAGTAATTATCAAAAAAAGGTAAATTTGACGACTAAACAAAATTCTTCTTAGTCGATTCAAAGTGGAAAGAAATAATTGTTATTAAGTAAAAAAATTAAATTACAATGTAAAATTGATTTAATTGAAACTTGAATTTCATTGAATTATTCCATAATTGTTTAAAATTTTTTAAATTACAGGCCTCGGATTGCTTTAGTCGATTAAAAATAGAAAAAAGTCGAAAAAGTCGATTTTTTAATTTAGTTATCAAAATTCAAGTATTTTTTACAATTTTCAACTGAACTTCATCTCTAAATCAATTCTCTCTATTAATCTTTCGAAATTTCTTCGAGAATTCAATTATTTAAATACAAAAATTCAATTTTTCATAATATTAATAGAAACCGTCTATTTTTTTAAATTTATGATAGATAATTTTTTAAAATTTTAATAAAGAAATTCGTAAAATTAACTTTTTAACAATATTTTAAAATAATTTTTGAAAGACAATAAAAAATTGTTCCACATTTAAATTTTTTGGACATTTCTTAATTATTAAAAAATTCGCCTCAGTCGATTCAAAGTGCAAAAAAATAATTTTCATTAAGTAAAAAAATGATATTAAAAAAAAAATAAAATTTTGGAACAATTTTTTTTTTTCAAAAATAATTTTAATTTGGTGGAATAATTTTAAAATAATTGAGTTTTTTTTTAAAAAAATATTGTAAAATAGTAAATATTGTAAATTTTTGAAGAATTTCAATCATAACTGATTTCTCAAAGATTCTAAAATAGTAAATTTTGAAAAAATTTAATTTACTTTGTTCGAAGGCAATTGAATGTCAAAAAATTGTGATAAAATAATTTAAGAATCAGTTTTGATAAATATTGTAAATTGTAATTTTTGGAAAATAATTCAAGAACTTTTTTATAATTTAAAAAGAAAATAATTTTTAGGAGGTATTTTCATTAAAAATTTCAAATATGATTAATTTCTCGAAAATGATAAAAATAATTCTTAAAAAAATTTTATTTTATTATTTTGTCTATGGATTTGAATTTACGGAAATATTAAAAATATATTAAACGTCGCAAATAAGTTGAAAATAATTGAATTCTCAAAAATAGAACGAAATACTTCAGTGAATTACTTTTTTAAAAACTATTTTAATACTATTTTTACAACTTAATTTTTTTTTAATTTACACTTAAAGATTATTTTATTAAAATTTTTTAAAATTCAATTATTTTCAATTATAAAATTCTTTAGAAGTTAATTTTCAAAAACTGTAATAAAATTCTTGACAAAATAATTTAGTTTGAATTAAATTTTACAGAATTTCAATTATTAAAAGCTTTTTAATTGTATAAATCAAAAATTTAATTAGAAACATTATTTTAAAATAAATTTTTAAAGATTTGTCTATAGTTATTTTTTTCGCGCTGTAAAAAGCCAAATAAATTGCATTTTATACAAAGATAACTATATCTTAAAAAAATTTTAATTGCAATTTTTTAAAAATCTTCATTTCAGATCTTCTAAATTAAATTATTAAAAACTTCAAAAATGTTTTCAAAATTTCAAATATGTCAATTTAAAAACATATTGGAATTTAATTATTTCTAATAATTTCTATTTTAAATTTTAATAAGCAGTTATTTTTGAAATTTTAACTGAAATTTTTTATTTTAAATCAATTCTTGTGAGAATTCAAATACTTAAATACAAAAATTAATTGATAAAATGATTACTACTAAATATTGCTACTTGTTTCTCTTAATGGTGCTTTAAAAACTTTTAAAGTGAGAAAAATATTGGAAAAACAATTTAAGTTTTTAAACAACTTGATACTTTTGTACTTTAGGTAAAATGTCCTTATTTTTCTTACTTCACAGTTATATCAGAACCTTGTTATTGTCAAAATTTAAAAAATCACATTAGAATATTTTTAATTACAAAATGGAACACGAAAAAAAATCTTCATCTGGAACAACTACAAATTTCACTATATTAGCAAAATTTTTAGTTATTTCAACAAATAATTTCGCTATTTTAGCAAAAGTTATCGCTGTTCCAGTTAAAGGTTTTTTTTCGTGAATGAAAGAAGGAAATCCTTTTTCAAAAAAAGACTAAGAAATATTAAATTAAACAAATTAATCTCTAATTAGTAATTTTAATCAATTGTGATTGTTTGTCATTACTTAAAATTTTAATAGTTTGAAATTTGAATCATACAAAAATGAAGATTAATTTTTATTAAAAAGTTAAAAGCAACAAAAGTTGTATATATTGATAATTTAATATTAATGAAACAAGACGAATTGTTAATTTAAGTTCATAATTATTTTGATGGAAGTAAATATTGATTTTTTTATTTCAGCTATTAGCAAATTTTAAGTAGTGTTATTATCAAAAAGAAAAAAGTAGCTTTTTATAACACAAATTGAAAGAAATTGAAATAGTAGCAAATTGCAACAAGATAGTAAATAGTAGATTTTAGACGATGAACGCTGAAGAATAGCAAACAAGTGTAGAAAAAGAGAAAAATTTACCTCCCGGTGCTTTTCAATCGAAGCTGTCGTTCTGGCAATTTATGTATGTAACTTAGATTTAAATACGAATTTGTGAGTCCAAAATGAATCGTAAAGGCAGTGTACGAATTTGGCGTGTTTCTCTCTATTATTGTCGACATTCCACTTTCAGCGTGCACCTTATAAGTTAAATATCCAATTGTATATTTATCCAATTGCATAGCGAGCGCTGAAAAAGAATTTTAAACACCATTTTTTAATAATATTCACATTGGGCCTCACTTTTCAATGATTTGAGAACATTCAAAATTTTCCCACTTACATCCGGATAGACCGAATTTTGCAACATCCGATGTGAAACCAGTTAAAATTTCACCAGTACAAAATATTCTCTTGCTGAGTGTTTGAAAACCCTTGAGAGCAACGTTAAGTCCATTACCAGCTCCAATATCAACTTCCATCCATCCTTTCTGTGAAATTAATCGTTTTGCCGCCACATTCACAGTTCCTGAACCATTTCCATTATGTGTACTAAGTTGACCATACATTGTTAAAGTATCCTTCGTCGTAAGTGGAGCTTCAATCGACTGTGTGAATGACATTCCACTAACGTGAATTGACGAAAATAAATCCCCACTGTAACAAAGTAAATTTATTTAATTACCTGATATTAATTAGGAAGTTGAAGTCCACAACGTTTATCAACGAGAAATAAAAAATCAATTCTTGTGAGAATTCCATTTTTTAAATACGAAAATAGTTCATTGACAAAATGATTATTTGTTATAAACGAAAATAATTGAAAAAATGATTATTTCTTAAAATTGCTACTTGAAATTTGTTTAATGCAATAAAATATTATTTTTTATTTAATATTTTATTGTTCGACAATTATTATCAAAAACATAAACTTCAATCTTTTTGTTTAAATATTTTAGTGGCAATATTAATGCATTATTTTTAATTAATTTACGTAGTAAACAATTTTTTTTTCGTTGATCGTTTTTTTCGTTGTAGTGTTCAACTTGGTTATTAATTAACCAGTAATTTTGATAAACTATAGGGAAAAAAATGTTATTTTGAAAATTAGCAGACCTGCTATAATTATCATCGTAAGAACTAAAAATATCGCTGGCATTAATGTTGACAGTAACACTGCCCCTTGGTCTTGTTCGCTCCTGTAGACGACTTTCCTCCTCCAATCTTGCAAGACGTTCATATTCTTCGCGAATTTCCTGAGGTGTTTTTGTACGTTGAACTATTTCCCATCCCTGCGTTTCCAATCCTTTTGTACCCAATGAGTCGTAAATTGCCCTTTTGTGAGGATCACTCAAAACTGGTTCAAAATTTTTTTGTTTTAATTAAAAGGAATTTAAAATTAAAAGGAAAAAAATTCCTTCCATTCGTAAGTAATAATTACAGGATGATCCTCATGTTTTCAACGTTCAAATAAACGAAATATTTCTTATTGAAGATGTTTTAAACAATTACTAATCATAAAAAAATTCTAAAACTGATATTTTACGTTTAGAAACTCAGTAATTAATTTTTTAGATAGTGACACGCAAAATAATTGCAATAAAAATATGAAATTGAAGTCTTCAACGTTTATCAACGAAAAAAGTTTATTTAATGTAATAAAATATTTTTCATTTAATGTTTAATTATACCAAAATTATTATCAAAACATAGACCTAAATATTTTTTTGACAAATATTGATGCATTTTTTAAAATTAATTTACTAACACTGAAAAAAAATTTATTTGATTCAAATCACCGATTATTTGACTATTATCAAATAATTTTTATTTGAATCAAATAAATTGTATTTGAATCAAATATTTCAGTATTTGAAGCAAATATTATTTAATTGATTTGAATAAAAAATATTTGATTCAAGTAAATATTTATTTGATAATAGTCGAATAATCGGTTATTTGAAACAAATAATTTTTTTTCTGTGTAGTAAACAATTTTTTTTCGTTGATCAACGTTGTGGACTTCATTTTGGTATAAAAATTTAAGTTTTAGAAGAAATAAATATAAATTTTGTTCATTTGAACGTTCAGAACTTTATTATAGGTATCAAATCAAAAATAAAAAAATACTCACCTTCATAAGCCTTTCTAGTGTGATTAAATAAAATCTCAGCCTCTTTCTTATTATTAGAATTCGGATGTTTATCAGGATGATACAATTTACTGAGTCTACGATAAGCACTGATGATTTCCTCCTGACTAGCCTATTAAGAAAATAATTTACTCGATCATAATTCCAAAAACACGAAAAAATAAATATAAAATATGTTAATAGTCAAAAATAGAAATGTTTAGAAAATTGTAAATAAAACCGAATGGTAAAAAATCAATAAATCTAGTAGTGCAAGTGACAGGGGTTCAGTTATTTCATAATAGATCAAAGAATATAAATTGTTAAAGAATAAATTAATCAAACATGACAAAAAGTGGATTTTTTCATTCATATCCACCGGTTTTGGTATTATTATAATTTAAAGAGAGGTTACGTGATAATAGAATATAATGCGAGAGAAAAATATAGAATGTCACGTGGAGGAGTCGAAAACACGGATATTTTTTCTCGAGGTCAAAAAGCGGAAATAAATAATATCTCACATTTCTTGGGATATTCAGGAATGAATAGTAATCATCCTCGATCACGTTGTCTTGTTCACTTTCGTCTTCCATTGTAATTTGAAATAAATTTTCGCAAAAAGAACACACTATTTAATCAGCCTGTTTTTTTTCTCTTTTATTTTTTTCGTTTAGTTGTCCTAGTGGAATGTATGATACACTATTGATTAGAAATTAGAATCGTTGATTACGAATTAAATAAGAGCAGTGCTTTGATCACTAGTCTTCCTAGATGATCTCGTCGTGTTCCTGGCCTGCAAAATCCAGCTGCAGGGAGCACAGGTTACGAGAAATTTTCTATTTCACTCGGCGCGGTTACTATTACCAACAATTTTGCCATTAGAACAACGGTAAGCAGTTCCCTCCGACAGATGTCGACTCTGTTGCTTTCTAATCTAACCTAACCTGTCAAAATGCGGGACGTGGATGAACTTTTGCTGTGTTTTTATGGTTTTTATATTTAATTTTGCATCGTTTTGATAATAATTATCTGGTAAGTTTTAATTTAACAATTAAGTTTTCAATTTCTAGTAGATTTTTAGTATTAAACAGTCTTTTTGTTACATTGTTATTTTTATTTGATGATGACCTCTCTTTTTGTTAGTGCTCTACAAAAATATACAGTTGTGAAATATGAATGATTGAAATTCACTATTTTCTTTTTTCTTTTGCTCACGTTTTATTGAAAAGGACATAAATTTGTTTATATTTTTTTATTTTTGCTCGGGTCTTTCGGGTATTCCCCGGGAAGTGGGTATAACTCCTTGAGTATGCAACAGTTCGCGATGCTTTACTCAGCTGCAAGGCAGGTTGCATAACGACTCCTTCAATATATTTCTGAATTTTTCGCTTTGTTACGCAGGGGAACAATTTTAATATTTACATAGTTTTATACGTTTCTATAAACTTTTCTCCTTTGTTTATGGAAACAAGGTAGTAAATCATTTATTTGTAAGTACAGAATACAAAATTGCAGTTAATTAATAATCTTTTTCTCGTTGGAGTTATTTACGGTCAACATAACCTCAATTTACGGTGTAACTTTTCCAGAAGATGTTTTTTCCAACGTTTAAAAGCGTTTAAAATCATTATGCGTTTAAATGGAAAAATTTAACTAACGTTATTCTACAATTTATCGTATAGTGCTAAATATTTTTTATCCATATGCAGATTTTCAATAAAAAAATGTTTTTGACAGGTAAGAAGACGAATCGGTTTTTCGAAGGCAAGGAGAAGAACAAGAATATAAACTTTTTTCGACGAAATTCATGAAATGCAGAATCTCTTGAATGTTCTAAAAAAGAAATGATCGACATATTGAATTTTAAGTTATTTACTTACAACTTTGGTAATTGTTTGAAAGATTTTGCCAAGTGAAAAACTAATGAAGACACATTAATTTGTTACATTGATGAAAAAAAGAATTTTGGTTGCTTGAAGACCATCGTAAAATGTACGCAATAGATATTTTAATCATTCAAGATCAATAAAATCAAAACAAGAGGATATCGAAAAAATTGGATTTACTTACAAAAGGTAAAAATATATTAAATTATTTAACAAATTTTAATTAGGCAGTGAAATTTACAACATTTATAGCGTGAAAAGCATAACTATAGACAAATCTTTGAAAATTTATTTTTCAATAACTTTTCTAATTAAATTTTCCAAATATACAATTAAAAAGCGTTTGAATATTTGAAATTCTGTAAAATTTAATTCAAACTAAATTATTTTTTCAAGTATTTTTTATTCGATTTTTTGTAAATTATTTTTAAAAAATTTTAAATGGAAATTTTGGAAATAATATTAAATTCATAAAAATTTTATTCATTAATCTTCAACTGGCAATTCATTAAAAATAAAAATTAACGAAAAATAGGTTTTAGAAATAATTTAAAAATAATTTTGAAAAAAGTATAATTCTCTGTATAATGACGTGTTCTAATTTTTTTTAAATTCAATTTGCAATATTTTCATATTTTCGGAAATTCAAACTCATGCACAAAATAAGAATTTTAAATTTTTTCAGAATAATTTTAAACATTTTAGAGAAAATAATCATACTGAAAATTTTTAACTAAAATACTTAAAAAAAATTTTTTTTTTAAGTTAACCAAAGATTCTTAAACTATTTTGAAAAAAATACATTACGATAATTATAAAAAACTAATTTTTAGAATTGTTTTATCATAATTTAAAATTATTTCTCCAGTATTTTATTATAAATTTATATTATTTTTAAAAAGATTTTATCAAATTTCAAGTTTTTGGACATTTTCTAATTGTAATTAATTGTAAAACTATTGTATGTTACAAAAATTATTTAGAAATATTTTTAAAAAGTTAATTTAATAAAATTTGTTTTTAAAATTTTTGAAAATATTCTACCTTAATTAATATTTTTAAAAAGAAAAATGAAATTTATTGCGAGTTATATTATAAACATAATATATAATAATTGGAATTTGTAAGGAGTGAACCGGAAGGTCGTTCAAAGCCGTAAGGCATGAACTATGTTAAATAATAATAAATAAAAAAGAAAAATGAATGTTTTGAGTTAATTTAAAAAAATAGATTTTTTGTTTTTAAATAATTGAATTTAGAATGAAATTGCAAAAATTATTAAAAATTAATAAAGATAATTGATTTAGAGATGAAATTTAGTTGAAAATTGTAGAAAATAAATGATTATAGTTTTAATTTTTAAAAATTATAAGATTTCTGAAGTTGAAATTTTTTAAATTTCATTTCCCGAGAAAAGAAAAATAATTAAAAATATTTATTTAGCAAAATTATTCGAGTTTTTATTAAATGAATTTAGAAATGAGTGAAGGAATCAGGGAAATACGAGATAAAATTTTTGTGGCAACACTGAATTAAATAAACTACTTTTTCGACTTTTTTTCTATTTTAAATCATCTAAAACGACTTTTTTTGCTCGTTAAAGTCGATCCGAGACCTGAGAATATGTAATTTAATTTGTGCAACCCCTGCTGGAAAAGAGCTACTTTCCTTTGACATAAATGCAGCAGAAAGTGGTAAATTTCTGCACATTTAAAAGTGTGCAGGAAAGTGTACTTTCCCGCACACTTTTGATAAAGTGTGCAGGAAAGTATACTTTCCTGCACACTTTTTTGTAAACAGTATAATATACACTATAATCAACATAAAACTATATTTATTGATTAGAAATGTATAAAAATAACTTTTTTCGGTAAACAGGTGTTGCACAAAGTACTGTGTGCAACACGTACGAAAGAAGATTTTCCGACTTCGTGCAAATCGCTGCCCTCGCTTCGCTCGGAGCAGCAAACTTAGCACTCGTCGGAAAACAGCTTCTTTCTGTACTTGATGCACAATATACTATTTTTTAAAATAACTTCAGTCTTGAAAAATTGTTATAAAACTTTAGTTTATAAATCATCATTAAAAGAATAATTTCTGTTAAAAGATTTGAAAAATAATTGAATTTTCCAAGAGTTGCTTTTACAATTTTTATAATTAATTGATTTTCAGGTTTTCAATTTGAAATGTTTGAAAATCTTAATGTCTGTTGGGAAATAATATTAAATATTTATTTCCTAACAGACATTCATATTTTGAATAATTTTATAATAGAAGATATTCACAAATAAATGTAATAGAAACATTTTTTTGTTTATCTAATTATTTTCGGAGTCAATCGGAATATTCTATAGGATCAAGGAAAAAAGCAAATTCTAGTCTAGAAACCAGAGAAAGAGTTCGAAAAATACAATGATCAAATTATTGTTTTAATCCTCTTAGAATATTTTTTTTGAAATGTGTTCAATCGTAAAAATATTGCAAATAATTATAATTTCAAGAAGTTGACCAAGAGCTAGAAAATTATTTAACTTCGTATTTTAAAAATATTGCAGGAATTGTATTTATCGATAAAAATTCTACTGACGTACTCTGCCCTCTAGGAAAGTTGATAATACAAATTTAACATTTTCTTCCATCGAAATAACGATTTTTCGCAGAATTTTGAAAAACTTATTTACATTTTAGTAAATGTCATTTTGGGAAGAATTTATTAAATCCTGTAATCTCTATAGTCTAATAGTTAAAAAAATTATTAATCAATCTCTATTAATCAAAAAAAAATTATAATTGTCATAAATTATATTTGGATTTTTTTGTTATTAATTTTTTCAAAAAATGCAAATTCTCTTTTAACATTTTTATGAATTATTAATACTTGTAAACTTTTTTCTCTTTGTAAATTGAAGATCCTAAAGTTCCGAATGTTCAAATAAACGAAATTTATTCATTTCTTCTAAAAATTAAATTTTTATTGTAACTATTATGCTTCACGATCCAAAAAATTAAGTACTGAGTTTTTTAACGTAAAATTTTAATTTTTAAGTTTTTTTTTATGATTTACAGTAATTTATTAAAATATCTTCAATAAAAAATATTTCGTTCATTTGAACATTCAAAACTTGAGGATCATGTAAATTGTAACTTTTCAAATGCAACTTTTTTGTTAAATAATTTCAGCAATTAAATTATTTGACGTAATTCAAAAATTTTTAATTACTTGTCTTCATCTTCTACATGACATTTTAATTCAACAGGTCAAAGCAGGAGTCACTTGAGGAGATATCGAGGGAGAAAAAGAGAGACGTTTGCAGAGAGAACTGTATCTATATCTGTTTCTGGACCCGGAGAAAGAGAGAGAGAGAAGGGACCGCGCGACGAGAATGAGAGAGAGTCGTTGTAATGGTGAGTGTTAAAGAAGGAGTAGGAAGGCTAGAGGATAGTGGTAACCGCGGGTACCAGCAGGATTTACCTGGTAGTGTAGTAGTCAGTCTTGTATATTCAGTAAGACAGTTGGTGTGTAAGAATTCGTCGCGGGTTTCGCGACGTTTCTCTCCAATATGTGCGTGTGTGCTTCTCAATGATTTTCAAATTTATTTCTTCCTTTGGATTTGTTTTGAAAATATCCTCTCTATATCAGTTTAGTTCAATTAATTGGTTGTTTTTCATCAATTTTCACCAATAGTTGCAAAAAAAAAGTGATTTAGTGAGTTATTTTTCGTTTGCAAAAATAAAAATAGTGTTTCAAAAAACAGTGTGAAAGAATTTTTTTGTTCTATAATTTGGTGACACGAATAAGGAATTGATTATAGAATAAAATAGTGTCTTGTAACTTTTTACGGATAAGAACTTTATTCCTGACGGATGGTCAAAGTGAGTGATACAGTTTTTGATTTCTATCCAAAATGAATAATCACTCAATAGCAAAAATACATTTTGTTAAAAATTGCAAAAAAAAAGAAAAGCAACTAGAAAAATTCTCGTTTTTAACAATTTTTACAAACTTTTTCCATTTTTGCAACTAATCGCAGAATTAAATTTACCCATTTTGTCTTGATTTCCTTTTTTAATTAACTTTCACTTTCCGGATAAATATTTTTATTCAATGTCATATGATAATGATGACTCTATGATTCTAAAATACTGCGTTGATAATATTTTCACGCACACGCCATATAGTGACATCTCTTTTTAAATAAATGCTGACTTTTAATATGCACACTTGAATACGTGTCAAGGATTAAATTTTTTTTTCTACGCTAAAAGCTTTTCTCTTATTATAAACTTTTCTTTCAATTTTCCCCTCCCGAAAAAAATACATTATCGTGTCATTAATTATTATTTTCGCACAATTTTAAAACACACAAAGTAAATTTCTTTAAAAGAAAAATTAGTTGGTAAATTTCTATTTTACATTTGTTATTAATAATTGGTTTATATGGCTGTAGGCAGTTAAGTATTCTTTTTGTAAAACAATTAAACATTTGTTTCGGCTTTCTAATTTTTACACTCTACATGATATATGGTCATGAATTTGATTATTAAATGTAAAAGAATCCGATAATTTTCACCTTATCGAGAATGGAAAGTGATCATGAATATAAGTATTAAGAAAAAATAACTTTTTATACATCTAATTAGCGAAGTATTTATTAGTCATGTTGGAAAAGTGAAAATCAGGACAGTTGTGAAAGAATTCATTAACAAATGGAAAAAATTTTTCATAACAAGAAATTTTTTTTTACATCTTGTGAGGTAACTGTTTGAAAAAAATTTTTTTGATTTAGTTTTCATTTGTTACGTAATTCTTAAATTATAATTTTTTAAAAATTGATCTTGTTTCTGGTTTCTAATTAGAAAATTAATTATAACAACTTGTTTAGGAAAGTTATAAATATTTATTAAATTAGACTTATTCGGAATAATGTAAAGTCGATTAATGTACAGAAATTGATTAATTGATAAAATTAAATTAATTAAATTAAATTAGAGATTGAATGATTGTTAGGTTTTCGAAATTTGGGTCAAAAATTTGTCGTCACTGGATTGTTATTAGAATTTATTTAATGATTGAGAAGTATTTTTCAAGTGTATATAGATGATTAGTATTATTGACGCAACAGTAAATCATTGTGCTGGTAGCAATTTTGATAGGCGGGTTTAACTATATAGAGACAATATGATGTATGGCCATGGACGGTATTTTTACTTTCGATAGGTTCGCCCACGTCTGGACATTGTTGTGAATGCATATTTTCTTGCGAAAGTAAATTCATCATTCATTTTTTTTTCGCAAAGACAACGATGACTAAGAAAGTAAAATATATGCAATTTTCTCGATTTTTCATTATAAGCGTCGTCTAAAGATAGGCAATTAATCGTTTCTCTTGCGGCATTGACTTTGCATCTCCTGCAACTTCCCTCGATGCTCGCACGTGAATAGCTATTAAACTATTGGTAAATAATTTTACATTTCCTGAAAATTTTATTCACTCCTTTTATACAATTATCAAGTCTATCTTGTAAGTTTTCTTGCCTTTTTTAAAAAGGGCATTATTCTAAAAATAAATTACTAATATATTTATATGACAGGAATTGGTCAACACTCGAAAAAAAAATTTTACTAGCGAGATAGATTCAAAGAACAGGGAAGTTGAATAAATCAGTGTAAAACCGGTTTCATTCCGGTGTCGACGGCATATATGCAGATATATAGATCTGATAAATGAAAACGTAATAATTACTATAACGGAAGTTCGTTCGTGAGCAGAAAAAAAACAAACTTCTAATTTCTTGCGCCGTTAAGGAAATGAATTTATCAAAAATGACATATTTCTCCGCACTCTTTTAAATTGTCTCCTAAGGTTGTTGTTTTTATTTTGGGAAATTGCAGAAAATGAAAGTATAATTTATGCAATTCTTCTTTCTTTGGAAATATTTGTTTAGTTTACACTTGTCGTTCGTTTGGTATTCGAAACATTCGATGACCTCAAAGCATATGTAGAAAATTCTAAACTAACCTATGGTGGAAACTAATAGGGATTCATCACAACACTTCACACTTCACATTCCACAATTTATTGGTTTTTTTTTCCTCTTGGCGAAGTAACGAATTCAATGATCTTTTTTAGAAAGTCATTATATTGTAGGTGATTTTCAAATATTTTCGATTGTGACATGTATATTTTGTCATTTTAATATTTTTTGGTAGAAAAGTATTTTTTAAGGTGTTTTTTTCCATCAAAATATTAGAAAGTGGGGATTACTTTCATTCAGATGTGTGCCGGTGTATAGTTTACGACGTTTATGTTCAGCAGTTTATGGGAATATTTAATTTTATCAATAATTACTTATATTTTATTATGCAAATTAGAAAATATTTTATTTTCAACTATTAACTTCAATGTTTGGACATTTTTCCGATTTGAAATTTTAAAAAAATTCTGTTTCAAAAATTTTAATACAATTCTTGGGAAGAATTCAATTATTTTAATAAATAATAAGTCTTTACAGGAATTTAAATATTTTCGAATTGCAATTTTTATAAAATTTTTCGAAATAATTCAGTTATTTTTAATTATTAATAAAATTCATTGACACTTTGGTATTAAATTATTTTCAATACAATTGTATTCTTTCGAGAAATATTACTAGAATTGCATTAAAAACAATTACATTCCTTTTAGGAATTTTATTAAATATTAATGAAAATAATTGAATTCTTGCAAAGAATTTGATTGAAAATTGTCAAAATCCTGATAAAATTCTTTTGAATTTTTTTTTTAATGATCTATTTTCTTTAATAATTTTATTTGGAAATTTTGAAACGAATTGAATTTTAAGAAAAATTTCTTTCAAGTTTTCAAAATAATCGCTGCTGTTAAAAATTATAATTAAATACTTTATGGTTGAAGTTTATTAAAACTGGTTTGAATATAATTGTCAAATAAATAAATAAATAAATAATTTAAATCCTATAAAAAATGTTATTATTTATAGAAATAATTCAATTCTTGCGAATAATTTTACTATTTTTTGAAAATAATTGAATAGTTTCCAAGAATTTATTAGAAGTTTGGGAAATAATTGAAATCCTGTGAAAAATGTTATTATTTATAGAAATAATTCAATTCTTGTGAAGAATTTTACTATTTTTTGAAAATAATTTAATTGTTTATAATAATTTATTAAATGTTTGGAAAAAATTGAATATTTTTGAACAATTTTATTAAAAATTAGAAAAAATTTTACTAAATCCTTGAGTGAATCTTTTTTAAAAAATTGACATGATAAAAATTTTATAAACAAACTGTGTCATTTGTTTAATTTTTAATGGAAATAATTTAATATTTTACAAAAATTTTCTTAAAAATTTATTTAAAATAATTGAGTTCCTAAAATAAGTTTTACATACAATCTTAGAAATAATTGAATTGTTAAGATTAAATTACTTTAGAATTATTTTTTTTTGAAAGAATTGAATGTTTGCAAATTTTTACTAAATATTTGAATTGTTTCAATGGATTTATGCAAATGTCAGAAAATTATTGAATTCTTTCGTGGAATTTGATTGAAATTGTATTAAAAATAATTTAATTTCTGCGATGAATTTTACTTTTTTATTGCGTTGAAAATAATTGAATTCTTCCAAAGAATGTTATTATGTACGTAAATAATAAATAAATAAATAAAAAATTTTATAATTTTGCATTATAATAAATTAAATATCACGTTCCGCGTGTAAAATTTCCTAGTTTTTAATAAAATTCTTTATAGTAAATTTATTATTTTTAAAAATTTTAATGAAATTCTTGAAAACAATTCAAAAATTTGAAAAAGTTTTAAAAATTCTTTGAAAGAATTAAAAAAATTAATTCAGATTAAAAATAATAAAAGTTAGAAAAATATTGTGAAAAAATGAATAATTTAATTATTCTTGCAAGAATAGTGTCACAAAACTTATTCTTTAAATTCGAATTAGTAGAAATTTAAACTAATTAGAACAAAAGTGATAAGAATTTTTTAAATTCTACATACAACATATTCAAATAAATAAAATACAGTTTTTCTTCTAAAATAAATAACAACAATTGTTTCTTACATTGATATAAAAATTACTTTTGAACTCTAAAAAAAACTATATAAAATTTGCCTATAGAAAATCATTTCTCTTAAGAATTGTTGATTATAAAATTTACGAGCTTTAGAAAAATTTATAAATGCAAAATTTAATAAAAAATTGATAAAAATGTTAAATTTAATATCAAGTTTTGTAATTTTTTAAAAGGAGAACCGAATATTGTAAAAACAATTTTACGATTCCTTTGGAACTGAATTTTTCCTATTAGAATACTCATAATTGTAAGTCTTGATTTATCTAAAAAATCCCAAGTTTGCATTATTTAAAATAGCTGCAAACCAATTTTAATTTTTTTAAACTAGTTATTTTTTTCAAGTAAAATTGATGAATGCAAAATACAAATTGAAAACAGGTATGAGAATGCGTTTCTGAGAAATATATCGTGAACTCTGCTCAAGAACAGTGGCTTTGTTCGTGTTTTTTGGACTCTTTACAACTCGTATATTGTAATTTTTATAGAATTCTGAACAGTTCTTACAAGTAGTTCGCGGATGAAGGAAGCAATTTCGATGAGTAACTTTTAGTGCCTTCCTCGCTTGGACGTGGAGGCGACTACACGCCTATAATGTACCAAAGTGTAAACGTACATCGTTTATAAAATACCTACCTAAAAAGACCCTTAAGGATTCCCTTTCAAGGAAATACCTGGTTTTGCTCGGCAGTCTTGGTGAGCAAGGCCAGGATAGCTTCAGGGTGAAATTAGTGTCGGTTGAAGGAGTTCAATATCCTCGTCAGGATCAGAGTTGAGTTTTCTTCCTTGCAAGCTTCTCTCATGGAACTTTGAAATTATTTTCATTGAAAAATATTTCTGCGACAATTTTTCCATTCTATTTTTAAATCCAGAAAATTGTTTCAATTTTTTAACGTGTAAACAGAATTGAGAAATATTTCAATTATTTAGGAAATTAATTAGGAAATTCTTCAACAATTTAATTTCAATTAAGTTTTTATCGGGGAAATTTTCAAAAAATTCGATTCGAATTTAATTTTTCATTTCGAAATTTCTCTGGTGAATGTTGTTGTTGATTGGGGGAAATAAATTCTCGATAGGTTGATGACGTAGAAAAGGTAGTCTTGCATCCTAAAGTACACTTGCTTGGAGAAACTATAAATATATAACGAGAAGAACTACGTATAGTGGTTTGAGATGTCTTCTAAGAGGGTAGGGATGTGTACAGGTTCAAGGACGTTTAAAGTTTATTCTTCCTTCCCGAAGGCAAGCTCTTTTACAGTGGGTGCGGTTGTTTTCTTGAAAAAGAGTAATTTATTTAATTTTATGGTAATTTTGTGAAATAAAATCATTAACGTTCATTAGGTTTATTGCTACCAGTTATACACCGTTCGTATTTTTTTACGAGATGTAAAACATTTTAACAAAAAAAAAGTTACACGATGAATTCTACCTTTCTTCATGACTTTAGTGTTACATACACGATCATTTTTATAATTTATCTGCTTTAATCACTCTACTTAAATAATAAGATAATTTTTTATTGTCGATTAATAATTTTTATTTTACTTATTAATATAAGATAATTTTTGTTTTTTTTACATGAGAAATTTCAGCGTTGCCACAGGTCAGGGAAGTCTGGGAATTCAGGGAAAAGTCAGAAAAAGTAAAATTGGTCAGGGAAGTTAGGGAAAAGTCAGGGATTTTTACTAAAAGTACTGGAAAAAATTAAATTTTTTAAATTCATGAAAAAACTGAATTTTTTTTCTTTTTGCCTCGTAAACTATGAAATTATCACAAATTTTAATACAAAACCTTCAATTTTTTCTATTTCTGCCAATAATTTCTTTTTAAATAACTTAAATTCTCAAAAACTATCATAAAATTAATAATTAATAATAAATAAATAATAATTAAATAAAATTAATAATAACTATCATAAATTATGACATATATAAATTATTTTATGGATAATTTTTACAATTTTCATAAATACTAGATTGATAAAAGAATTTTAGTTAAAAATAGTAAAAAAATTATATTTTGGAAAATTACAAATCATTACAAAAATTCAAATATTTTCAAAAGTTACAAAAATTCTTCGCAGAATTTCAATTATGTTCAAAAATTTAAAAACAATTCTCATCAAAATTACAATTATTTTTATAAATAATAAAATACTTCATTAAAATTCAATTATTTTTAAAAGTTTTAATAAAATTCTTGACAAAATTTTACAAGAATTCAATTATTCAATTTTTAATAAATTTCTTCAAAATAATTCAATTATTTTCATAAGTAGTAATAAAATTTTTCACAGGAATTCGATTATTTAAAATACAAAATTTAATATAATTTTTCGAAAAATATCAATTATATAAAAATATTTTTATAAATAATAAAATTCTTCACCGAAATTCAATTACTTTTATAAACTTAAATAAAATCGTTGTGAGAATTCAATTATTTATATAAGCTTGAATAAAATTCATTGGAAGAATTAAATTATTTTCAAAATTAATAAAATTCTTCGCAAAAATTCAATTATTCTCAAAAATTAAAAAAAAAATATTTTCAAAATATCAATTATATTTATAAATAAAAAAATTCTTCATCTAAATTCAATTATATTTAAAAATTTTAATAAAATTCTTGGCAAAATTTAGTAGGAATTCAATTTTAATAAATTAATTCAAAATAATTCCATTATTTTCGTAAGTAATAAAATTTTCAGAGGAATTCAATTATTTAAAATACGAAATTTCATAAAATTTTTTGAAAAATATAAATTATTTATTAAATTCTTCGCTGAAATTCAATTATTTTTATAAACTGGAATATAATTCTTTGTGAGAATTCAAATATTTGTATAAATAATAAAATTCTTCACATAAATTCAGTTATTTTTATAAATTTGAATAAAATTCGATGAAAGAATTAAATTATTTTTTAAATGTAATAAAATTCTTCGCAGAAATCCAATTGAGGAGGAATTTTTCAAAAGTTGATAAATCCGTTTTTTAAAAAATTGAGATAAACACATATTTTAAATATTAAAATCTTTAGAAATCCATTTACCACTGTTCAATTTAAAAAAAAATTATTAATAAAGAATTTTCAGTGTAAAAAATATTTTGGCCTAACCTTGATGATTTTTAATTTCTATCTTTTTATTAGAAAAAATTATTAAAACCTTTAAATTCCCTATTACAATAGAATTTAATTACAAACATAGCATTTTAAGTAGAAAAAATATTTAAAAATGAATAATTTATTACATTTTTTCTGCATTAAATCTAATTTTAATGGTTATGTGAAAATTGTCTTTTGTTTAAATTTCTCGAATTGACAAAATTTGGATTTATCGGGTTTTGAAAACTTACTCCTCAATGGTGTTCGAAAATTAAAAAAAAATTCTTGTTAAAATTCCAAGTAACTTTATAAATAATAAAATTCTTCTCCAAAATTCAATTATTTGATGGAAATTTTAAGAAAATTTAAATTATTTTCATAACTAATAAAACTCATCGCTGAATTTTAATGATTTTTTTACACAATATATATTTTAATCAAATTCCTCGAAAAATGTGATTATTCTTAAAAATTCTATTAAAATTTGTCAAATTAAATTCATATATTTAAAAATTTTTTGATAAAATTCTTTATGAGAATTAATTTTAACAAAGAACATTCTATTATTGAATAAATTATTTATTTTTTAATTTAAATAATTGAATTTTTCTACAATTTTCTAATAAAAATTGATTTAAAAATGAATTAACGGATAATCAATTTATTATTATTTATGAAAGTACTTGAATTATTGCCACGAATTTTATTACATTTTTTTAAAATAATTTAATTTTTTTGAGAAATTTTACTGCTTGTAAAAATAATTGAATTCTTGCGAATGATTTTTTTAGAATTTTTGTAAATCGTCTTCTTCATGTTTTGTAATAATATTCTTATAAGTTGTTCAATTTAAAATGCTTTGAATTTGAATGTTTTGAAGAATTTTAATTTCTACAGAAAAATAATAATGATTAAATATTTATTTAAAAAAGAAGTTATTGATGTTTTTGAATAATTTTACAATTAATGAAATTTGTAAATAAATGTAATAGAACATTTTTTCTTGATTATCTAATAATTTTTGGAATGAATCAGAATATTCTTTAGGGTCAGGGAAAAAGTGTAAATTTTGTCTGGAAATCAGGGAAAAGTCAGGGAAAAATAAAATTAAATATTTGTGGCAACCCTGAATTAATTCTCATTTGTTGCGAATAGAGAG
This sequence comes from Leptopilina drosophilae, assembly GCA_032873175.1. Taxonomy (NCBI): domain Eukaryota; kingdom Metazoa; phylum Arthropoda; class Insecta; order Hymenoptera; family Figitidae; genus Leptopilina; species Leptopilina drosophilae. Next base: position 398,607 of record CM065485.1, read on the forward strand.
TTTCTTTACTTATTCTGGAAATATTGACTAAAATCAAAAAATTTTTTCCATTTTTGCTTTAAATGTTAAATAAAAGTATACGGAAGCATCTTGGAGTCACGTTTTGTGATCGCCGTTTGGATAACGTTGAAACAGTTTAGAAGGTGTTTCATTATTCATTAATATCACTATTCAAGGCCCCTGTGCTAGACGAATAATACATAATTAAAATGCAACAAATCATAACGAGCAGAAAATGCTGATCTGATTCACAATTTGGAATTCATTATATATTTTCAAGTTCATACAGTAAATTGTAAATAAAATCAATAACGAAATAAATTTGAATTTTAAATCATTTTTCAAAAGAATGATTTAAATTGTAAATTTTTAACAATGAGTTAGAAAATAAAAACAGTAATTTTAAGTAGTGAGAAAGAGAAAAATAAATATTTGTGAAAATGAAACAAAAATGTAATTTTAAATAGTAAATTCAAGTTCCATTATTCACTAGTATATTTATTTATTTATTTATTTACTTATTTCTATTATTATTTGTTTCTAAATTCTTCAAAAATCTAAAATTTACAATTATGTATGTCAAGTGACCAAAATTTTTTTATTCTACGAAAATAAATGCATAAGAATGTAGTTGAAGCGAGTTTATTTACAATTTACGAGAAAAATTTAACGGTAATAAGATTACTTAATAGTCTTAATGCCATGTATACGTAAATATAATGTGCAAGACAATATTTAGAAAGGTGTTGGTAAAATTACATAAGTATTTTCATTTTTTCCATGTTATTCGTTTTGTTAATGTTCCAGATTCCTGGTAAAATAACAATAACGGAAGAGATTCAAAACTATTGTACTATAGAATAATAGGAGTTTGAAGGAAATTTTTTCTATTTTATAATAGATCCTAAAAAGGTTTTGGATTATTGTCTATTGGGAATGGACTCGGGAGAATTATTATTATTATATTTTGTTTGGAGTGGGGAAAGAAAGTGTCGTTAACGAGTGGAACGCGCTTGAGTTTGCGAATAATTTATAAATCCAAATTACCCTCATTTTCTCGTCGCGCTCTTTGGCTTCTGATTCTTTTTTAAAATCCTAAGACTTTTTGACCTCATCATTTCCGGTCATCTTTATAAATTTTTTTATTCGAATTAATAAAACGTATGTTTCTAATTCGAAATCTTGGTTTTTTTAATAAATTTTGTTCAACTTTCTGGTTTGGTTTAATTCATATTTTCTCAATTGGTAAATTTGAGAAATTAAAAATGTAAATAATTACAGTGATTGTAATTTTAGAAAAATAACTAATATTAATATTTTTTTCTATACATAGAAACGTCAATGGATGTTAAATAGTTTTTTACAATGTAAAATATCTTTTAAACTGTGACCATTAATGGTTAAATTTTAAGAAATGTTTCATTTTGTAAAAACACTTTTGGAGTATTCTCTCAACATGAATAAAAAAAAATTAACTTTATTCACGCCAATTTATTATCTCGAGATTTGTTGCTGTTATTTATATTCTGTAGCAGTGATAAAGGAGAAGCATAAAATGCAAAGGCAAGATGGAATTATTCGCATTTTATGTTCAGACTTCCTTTCAGCGTTTCATATTTAAACGAATTATTTTCTGTGAAATGGTATTCAGTTCCTTGAAAGTATCTTCCTATTATCTAATGTTTAATTTTTCCTAATGTTTTATGATTTTAGAATTTAATATCGTGCAATTTTTTTTTATAATTACATCGACTTTTTTTCTCTCAACATTTTCAAGGTCTAGTTTCAATTCATTAAACTTGTAAGATTGCGAAGAATAAATATTAAATTTATAACTAATATTGTATTTTTTAATTGGGAATAATTAGAATATGTTTATTGGTAACATAAATAGATGCAATTTATTTAATATATCTAAATTAATAATCGTTGTACTATATCGTTATAATTAATAATTTGCTGTTTTAAGTTAGAAATTTGTTCTTTTTTGCTTCTAAATTTTAAAAATTTAAAAGTTCATTTATTGCAAATCAGTGAATTCTTGCAAAAAATGTTGCAAAAATTAAAAATAATTAAATTTCTTCGAAAAAAATTACTGAAATCTTTTGAAATAATTGAATTAATTTAAGGAATTTTATTAAAATATTGAAAATAACAACAATATAACGAAACTAAATTCTTTTGAAGAATATTATTGAAGTTTTTGACAATTATCTAATTATATTTTTTTAATATTATCGATTTTGTTAGTAAATAAATAATGGATAATTTTATTACTAAATTTTATTATTTAATTTTCTTAAAATTGTTGAGAGAAAATTCAATGTTTGCAAAGAAGTTCTTTAATTGTTTTGAAAATAACGTGGGTTTTTTTAAAAATAATTTTAATGGCGAATTTTCAAAATAATTGAATTTTACGAAGAATTTCGTTCTAGTTTTTGTGTCGTGTTTGATAATATTTGTAATTAAAAATATAATACTCGTTGAATTTTATTAACATATTTTTAACTTACTTGAATTCTTGATAGAATTTTATTACAAGTTTTGAAAACAACTGAATTTTTTTGAAAGATTTTATAGAAGTTAAACTAAAAAAAAATTTTTTTCGTCAAAAAAAATTTATTATTTATCAAAATAATTGAATTCTCTTTCGAAAAACTTCATTGAAAATAAAAGATCCTAAAGTTCTGAACGTTCAAATGAACGAAATTTATTTATTTCTTCTAAAAATTAAATTTTTATTGCAACTATTTTGCGTCACTATCCAAAAAATTAATTACTGAGTTTTTTAACGTAAAATTTTAGTTTTTAAGTTTTTTTATGATTTACAGTAATTTATTAAAATATCTTCAATAAAAAATATTTCGTTCATTTGAACATTCAAAACTTGAGGATCATGAAAATAAATGCAGTTCTTCGAAAAATGCTATTAAAAATTGTGTGAAATAATTCAAGCTTTTTCTAAATTTTTTAAAAATTTAATGAAAATAATTGATTTTCTGCTAAGAATTTTATTTCTTTTTTTGAAATTATTAAACAATAATTAACTAGTAAATAAGAAAATTGTTTCTTATTTTGAATCTAAAATTATTCAATAATTGGAGTTTAGAAGTAAAAAATTTCTTAACTTGCATAATAACAATGCTTTTAGAGTTTTAGAATTGTAATTATTAAATTTTAATAAATAAAAGTTGATCAATTACAAAAATTAAAAAAATGTAATTAAAGTTAACTTAAGTATTAAATAAAATAAATTTAGTACTAAATAATTAGCATTGAAATTTCAGAAGAATCAAGTAATTGCTTTTCGTAAATATATTCAAGGAAATCAAAAAATGCTTCCCATGACGAACAGAGAGAGAGAATAAGTGAAAACTTTTTAATTCCCATCTATAAAAGTGGAATTGTGATGATGAATATCGTGTCAAACTTTCAATTCTTTTCACTAAAATTTAAGATTAATTAACTTTCTTAATATATTTGATTTTAAAATCCCTTATAATTATATTACTTATTTCGAAAAATCGGGAATTTAAATTTTTTCACCACAGACGTTCTTTAAATTGAAATATAATTTCGAAATTCTATTTATTTTACATATTACAGATTAAATTTATCGCTAATTATTTTAATTTATAATCAATATTTTGGAACTTTTTTTTAATAATTTATAATTATGTTTAATTAGATTAAGAATACTAAAAATACTAATATTTTTAGTATTTTTAATTTTTAGTATTTTTCTTGTTTGAAATAAATACTTTTCTTGGTAAAAAAATGACTTTCTTCGAAACTCGAAGATGAATTTCGCTGAAAAACAGTGTTGTTGTAAAGCCATTTCGTAAATCGCCTGCAGCATCTTTTAGACAGTGATATAAACTTTGCTTCAGGTCGACCTGTGATGTATCGCGAACTTACTTCCTACATAAAGTGTCCATGATCCTCTTCTCTTAAATTTTATGTGAATCGAATAATGTGTTAAATTTTGAAAACATCACCTGTCGACATAGAGATAGAAACTTTTTTTCGAATCGAAAATATTACTTTTTTCATGAAGAAAAATAGTTTTCCAACTCTAACGAACATATTTAATATTATAATAAACAATATCTCTTTTCATAGAGAGAGAAAATATTTTTTTTTACAATTTTGTTTATTTTTCTGATTTTTTTCTGAAGGATAATTTAAGGGACGAAAGAAATTAATGATCGAGTTTCGAAATAAGTTAATTGAGTGCTGTTAATTATTTATACACTAGGTCCTAGTTGACTCGACTCCGAAAAATAATATTTTAATGTAAATCGTCCGGTAAAAGTGAATCCAATATATTTTTTTTCGATTACTTTTACTTTCTCATTCATCAGCGCAGTTTCACTTTATAATTTCGGTTTCTAAAATCGTGTGAGTTGGAAATTTAATATTTATAAACGTATGCGTAGTAAAATGCAGAACGAAATAGATAATTTCTTTTGAAATGAACGATGTCGATATGTAAGTCAAGTTTAGTTGAAAATCTCGTCACTTTCTACTGTGTTTATACGTGTTATATTATTCCTTCTGTGTCTTTAAAAAATATGTTAACTGATTTCAATGTTGCTGGAAAGTTGTTGTTGTTGCAGTAGGTGAATTTCTTGTGTATTTTTTTACTCGACAGTTCGTTACCATTTTAATTGACAATGACAAGGTGGCATAGTTCTCTCTTATGCTACCGGTTTTGTATTATAAGTGCCCCTACAATTCCCAAGGACGTTGACGAACCAAGCGTAAAACTAGTCCGACAAGTACACACTGTGTACAAGTGAAGATTAACTATTAGTTGCAAAAGATTAGTTTCTAAAAAGAATTCCCTCAAAGATGGAATTTCAAATTGCAAAATTTAATCTCGATTTGTTGCGTTATAGGAATATTTTGTCGTTTTTTTCTTCCCGCGTTGTTTTTTTACTCACTCTTCTAAAATATCGTTTCTTCAAATTCCTCGCAGACGAATATTTTCCCCGATACGAATATTTTTTTATTAACGAATCATTATTAAATGATTATTATTCTTATCACATTTATTATTTATTCTCTTCACATTTATTATTTATTCTTTTCACATTTATTATTTTATTCTTTTCACAATATTTTCAAAATTCTAAATTTCTCTTTAATAGACTACATATTTGGAAGAAAAAGATTGAAATAAAAAGTAATTAATTGACCTGATTTTTTATTTCCAGATGGAGAATTTTTCAAATATTCAATAAGGAAATTATGGAAGTTGAGGATTATTTCTGTTCGAGCGATTAGTAATTAAAGAAAATGTTCTTTGTATATGTGTGTGTGTGGAAAGTTTTTCTACGAAAACAAAACTGCGAAGCAGGGCAACAAAAAAAAAAGAAAGAGATGAATTTCCATGAAATGCATTGAAAAAGAAAAGGAGCAGTTCGTTTATCGCAGGAAATGGTGCAAGCCACTATATTATATTTTTGTTTGCGTCCCTCATTCGGGCTCGTTTTCGTTATCGTTTCACCGAAACCAATTTGAAATTGGTTTTAACTGTGCGGTCATCTCGGAAACTAGAACTAGCACTCGAAATAAATAGGTTTTGCAAATTGCCGGTAAAAGTTCAACATTGTATCCAAGTATTCGCGTTGAAACTTGGTTGACAGTTTGAGAGGCAGAATGAGGACACTTGATTGATTCATTTTACATACGTGTATATTCCTTTAATACACACATGTAACTGACGGAGGGAAAACAGGGATATCTCAATTGTTAAATAATTACTAAACAGTGGTATAATAATTTCATTTCATTAGACTGTCAATATTGTATTTTTCGTTTTCAATGTTTTTTTCAAAAGTGATTTAATAATCGCTTTCTCTTTTTGTAATATAGAGGCTTAGCTATTATTTTATAATCTACAATTTCTATAGTTTTCTAATTATTTTATTCTAATTATTTTTATTATTTTATTTTTTATTCTGTTCAATTTTAAAAGTTTATTTCTTTTTCAATCTCTCTTTAAATTGAATTATTTTATTTGGAAACTAGATAAAATGTATTTTTTATTTTAGTTCATTTTATTTCATTTTATTTACAAGTAACGTAACAATAGGCCTGTAGTCTTGAAACTAGATAAAATAACGCATTTTTTATTTTACAAAAATTATGAATTTCTCGTTTTTATGTTAGAAATTAAATTTAAAGGCAAAAACTTTTTCCAAAAAAAAATTGATAAGGAAAATTTGATCCATTCAGAAAATATTTATAAAAATAAATTGTAATCTAAAAATACAAAATCATGAACATTTTTTACAGAAAAAACAAATATTTTATTAAAAACTGGTTGACGAAAGGGATTTTTTCCTTTATTTTATAAAAGTTTTTCAAAATTACTTTCATCTTTATTTTCTACGAAATTTTGTGAATGAAAAATTAAATTTATAATCATTTTTCCTTATTGTTTTTTAAGAAACTTATAATTTTGCCAAACACTTTTTACTTGAGAAACAGAAATGGTGCAAATTTTAAAAAAATCTTTTTAAAATTCTCAGTTTTATGCTTAATTGTAAATTATGATTGTCAAGTCGAATTTTAATAAATTATTTTTCTTTCTCTCTAAAAAAAACTTGTATTTTTGTTTCAAAATTGCAATTGTGAAATTACGGAAAGTGCATATTATTTTTCTTTTCAATAGAATTTTTTTACAGAAAATAAACAAAAGTTTTAAGTAATAGAAATTATGCATAATTTTTTTCCATTAATTTCTGAAAAAAACGAATCTAAAATTTATAATTTTCTAAAAACGTTTTTGAATATAGTTTTATTAATTTTTTTCCAAAAGAAACTTATGAATTTATGAACAAAATTTTTATTGAAAAACAAAAAATATTTAAAATAATTATTTTCCATTTCTTAATAATATTTTTTTAACAATTTTTCTATTATTTTTTATGAATAATAATTATAAGAAAAAAAATCTGCTTAATTTCGATTTCTCAAAGTTCTTTATAGAGTAAAAATTTTTTAGAATTTTCAAAATAATTGAATTTAAACAAAAACTTTTGTTAAATATTTTTAAAAATAAATGTTTTTTGTTGCAAAAATTTTATTAATATACTATAAAAAATAATTTAATTTCTGCGATGAATTTTGCTATTTGAAAAAATAATTATACAATTATTTTCCGACGAGTTTTATCAGAATTTTTGAAAATAATTGAATTTAATTAATATTTTTCAAAATTCTGATAAAACTCGTCGGAAAACTGAATTATTGGTTTTAAATAACAAAATTCTCGAGAAAATACTGTCTCGAGAATTTTTACTATAATCAAATTAAAAATAATAGCATTCCTTTGAAGAATTTTAATTACAAATTTTCAAAATCCTGATTAAATTCTTTTAAAGAATTTCTTTGAATTTGTTTTAAATAATCTATTTTCTTTAAATAATTTTTATTGAAAATTTTAAAACTAATTGAATTTTATAAAGAATTTATTTCGAGTTTTTGATATAATCGATTCTTTTAAAAATTAGTATTAAATACTTTATTCTTGAAATTTATTAAAATTGTTTTTAAATTCCTGTGAAAAATTTTATTATTTAGAAAAATAATTCAATTCTTGCGAAGAATTTCACTACTTTTTTGGAAATAATTGAATTGTTTCCAAGAATTTATTAGAAGTTTGAAAAATAATTTAACTTTTTGAAAAATTTTATTAAAAATTAGAGAAAATTTTACTGAATCCTTCAGTGAAATTTTATTACAAAATTAACATAATAACATTTTTATAAACAATTTGTGTCATTTTTTTATTTTTAAAGGAAATAATTTAATATTTTACAAGAATTTTCTCAAAAATTTGGAAAATAATTGAATTCTTGAAATAAATTTTACAGACAATCTTAGAAATAATTGAATTCTTAAAATTAGATCACTTTTAGAATTATTTTTAAGAGAATTGAATGTTTACAAAAACTTTACTAAATATTTCAATTGTTTAAATGGATTTATGCAAATTTCAGAGAATAATTAAAGATTTATTTTAAAATATTTGAAAATATAAACAATAATAATGAAATATTTACTTAATAAGTGAATTTTTAAGATTTTGATTATAATTTTATCCAAAAATAAAAAATTTTTTAATTTGCCTTATAATAAACTGAATAGCACATTCCGCGCCTAAAATTTGTTAGTTGTTAATAAAATTAACAAAAATTTAACTATTTCCTACAACATATATTGAAAATAATGGTATTTTTCGAAGAACTTTTATAAGTGTTACTATTCAAATAAAATAAAATAATTCAAATAAAAATTTTCCAAAGAGATCAATTATTTAAAAAAAAAATTATTTAAAATTAAAAACATTTTTTTCTTATAAATTCATTTGTTCTCACAAGTTTTGATCAAATTCTCTGTATAAATTTCAATTATTTTCATGGAGCTAAAGTTTCGAACGTTCAAATGAACGAATTTGTTTTTTTTAACTAAAATATTTTTGAAAATTACTATCGAAAGAAGAAAAATAATTCAAATTAAACAATATTTAGTTTAGAATTAATTTGTTTTAATCTAAAAGGTAATTTTTTTAAAAAATAAAATACAAATTAGAAGTGAAATAAATATTATCGTTCATTTGAATGTTCGAAACTTTAGGAAAATTTATTTTCAAAAAATTTAATAATTGTCCGTGAAAGAATTCGATTATTTTCATAAATAATCAAATTTTTGTCGAGAATTAAATTATCTTCAATGCAATTTTCAACAAATTTCTTGAGAGAATTCAATTATGTATTTTCAATTTTTTTGGTAAATTCTTCGCAAAAATGAATGCATTACTTTAAAAACATTAAAATCTGAAACTTAAAAAAAAATATTTGAAAACTTTGGAAACAAAAAGCAACTTTAAACGGCGATCAGTTTTTTGAAATACGATCATTATTAATAACGACGGTGAAGTTCGCAACGTTTACGATCAACGATTGAAAGAAAAATAATTATTTTCCCATACCAAAAAGAATTAAAATTTTTGTTCGCGAATATTTTTTTTTTTGTAAATCATTATTCAAAAAATTAAACGTACTATTTTCTGTCTAAAAATTTATAAAAATTGCTTAAAAAAATATTTTTCTTCAGAATTCGTTGACTATAAACGTTGTGAACTTCACCAACGTTATTAATAAAAGAAATATATATATAGAAATATGTGTTAAAATAAATTTCCAGAATTTAATTTAATTTGTCATATTTTAGGTGAGAGCAGAATGAATGAAAGAATAACTAGATGAAGAATAGAATTGAAGAATCAATACAATACAAATTTTCGGCTTAAGTGCAGTGGATAAAATTGTTCCACGTCTTGAGAGAGAATATTTTTTGCCTCGAAAGAAATTGACATGACGACGACGACAGTATATTATAACACGCCTTGACGTGGTATGCCAATAAGTAGATTCTTATTACGCAGACTTCACTGTCAGGAAGAAGATAGCTGAATTGACTGGAACTCTAATTAGCAACGAGAGGAGGCACTGACTTATTAGTCGCCTAATTGGTAGCTGTACCACGTACACAGTGTTCGTAAAACATTCTCCATACCGTCCCATTTCACGTTCCACTTTCTTTCATTTCTATTAGTTGCATCCAATTTACCAGCACTTCGTTTTTTTCCCCAGAAATTCAGTATCATCAATTTTTCAAATTCAATCTTTCAAATTCAATCTTTCTCAAGAATTGAATCCTTTCTTCGAATTTCGAAACTTGTAAAAGAACGTCAGTTTTTTGTTTTTTACCCATTTTTTTTATTTCCATTGCATATAATATTTATATAGTCTAATTAGTATTAACTTCTCTAGAATATTTTATAGTTTCTTTAATTTTATTGCTTGTTTTTTCCCTTTCTTTATGTCTTCTATTATATGCTGTTTGTTTTTCTTGCTGACAAAACAAACGTGTGTTCTGTATATATATACACGTAATTGTATATAGAAATTTTAAATGAAGTAATTGGGATCTTAATTTCTTTATCCCTGGGATTAGTTTAAGTATAATGGTTCAATAAATATGTCATGGTTATATACATACAACGCGCTTGTTTGGCCGCGCCTATTTTACTACTTTAAACATATAGAATTTTCAACAATTAAGACAAAAATTGAAATTTTCGCAATAGGTCGAGAATGAGTTTCGTAAAAAAAAATTTAAAAAAATATATTACGACATCGTAAAACACCTCGTTGACGCCCACCCTTGAAGAGGGTGTCGATGTCCTGCCAATTGACCTCACGATGATTCTCCAGCGTGGGCATTGTATTAAAGAGTTAATAATACAAACGATACTAATCATAGTTGCGTAATTTAACGCCGACGCTGAAAATAAATTTTTTTTTCCTTGCAAAATAACCGTATATGACTATTGGGGGTCTTTGTCCTCCTTTTTTTCACGTCCACAAATTTTTATACATGAGATTTAATATCTATTTTTATTCTTATTAAAAAAATTGTATTATTACTTATTACTCATTATTATTTATCTAAAATTATTTATCTAAATTTTCACGTGACGAAAATATTTTTATTTTTTCTTCCTCGTTTTTTTTGTGCTCTTCTTTTTTTTACAAAATAAATTTTAGTACTTCTTGAAAATGTTTTACAATTCAAGACAAATTTTCGAAATTAATTCCCTCTTAAAATTCAATGCGACAACGAGAAACTAATTTGGAATATTTTTTTCAGGACGTGATGAGCGAGTACGAACGAATCAAGCGTTCGTGCTTAAAACGTGGTGAACTCTGGGAGGATCCTGAATTTCCAGCTACCCAGACTTCAGTATTCTATCATCAAACACCACCATTTCAGTTTCAGTGGAAAAGACCAAAGGTAAAATATTATTATTGTCACAGGTTTTTTTGGGTGGTAATTTTATTATATTATTTGGTAATTAAATACTATTTCTGCAACATTAGGCTTTATAAACAAGTAATTATGAGCGATAATAATAGATGACAATCGTTCAAAGACGGAAGTAAAACAGTAGAAACAAGGAAGTTGTAAACTATTAAACTGAATTTTCGTTTTTAATTCCGAATTATATGAAGTGTAAAACGATCATTCAATAATTTCAATTTACGAATTATTATTGCTGGGAATTGAAAACAAACGGTTTGCTTTAAAACTTTTTACTGATTACTTTTGCTTTCTATATAATTATTTTGTTCTGTATTGTTACTTACTTACTTTAGAAATGAAACAATTATTTTTGAATTATTCAGATTTAAATTATTAATAAATTGACTTTTTAATGAAATTTTTTTTAAAAATGTTTATTAAATTTTTCGAAACAATTCAATTGCATTAAAAGGTTTTAAGAAAATTCTTCATAAGAATTAAATTTTTAGCAATTCAATTATTTTATTATTATTTTTTTTCATTTTTTTTAATAACATTTATCTAAGTAGTAAACGGGGTTACAAAAAATAAATTTTAATAAAATTTCTTGAAAAAAAGTATTTGTTTTTAAGAATTGTAATAAAATTTTTGAAAAGAATTCTAATACTATTTCCAAAAATTCTATTTAAATTCTGGGGAAAATTACTTGATTTTTTTTTAATTCAATTTTAATAAAATCTGAAAGAATTCCGGTATTTTTAAAAATTGTGATATAATTTTTCGCAAAATCTCAATTATAAACAAAAATTTTACACAACTTCTCATAAATTCAATTATTTTCAAAGAATGTTTATTTTACTTTCATAAGTAATGAAATTTTTTGTCAGGAATTTAATTTATCCATCATTTTTATTACTTAAAACTCAAAACCTTAAATTCTTTGAAAAAATTTAATTGCTTGTAAACATTTTGGTGAAAATTAAAAAAAAAATTAGTTTTATGACAATTTTAATAAAATTCTTTGTAGAAATTTAATTAATTAAAATTTTTTATAGAATTTGTTTAGAAGAAATGCGATTTCAATTACATTCATTTGAATAATGTAATTATTTTTAAAAAATTTAATATTCAATGTAGAAAATTTTTTTAATTAATTAAAAATTTCTTAACGAATTTGTTTTAAAGAATTAAATTATTGTAGAACAATTTGAATTAAATTCATTTAAAAACTGGAATTATTTACAAAAATTTAAATTCTGTTCGAAAATTTAATTATTATTTTACATTCAAAATAATAAAAGTTACAAAAATTATGACTGTTTTTAAACAAAAATGTTAGTTATTTTAAAAAATTTGTAGAAATTTAATTAATTAAACATTTTTTTAAAGGATTTAAGAATTAAATTATTTTAGTCGTATTTTAGTTAAATACATATTGAAAATCTAATGATTTGCAAAAAATTTAATATTCTGTTTAGTAATTCAATTCATAATTTAAAAAATTTTATAGAATTTGTTTAGAAAAAGTGCAATTTAAATTAAATTCATTTAAATAATGTAATTATTTTTTAAAAATTTAATATTCAATGTATAATTTTTTTTATATAATTAAAAAATTTTTTAAAAAATTTGTTAAAAAGAATTAAATTATTATAGAACAATTTGAATTCAATTCATTTAAAAACTGGAATTATTTACACAAATTTAAAAAAAATCCAGTTCAAAAATTTAATTATTATCTTACATTCAAAATAATGAAAGTTACAAAAATTATGACTGTTTTTAATAAAAAATGTTAGTTATTTAAAATATTTCTTTAAAAATAACTTAAGTATTGATGCAAAATTAAATAATTTCTAATTTTTTCGAACAAAAAGTAGTACTTATTTAATTAATTTAAAATTAAAAAATGTATTTGGAAAATTAAAAATAATTTAAGAGCCAAAGAGACAAATATGTTATCAGGCCAGAAATTTTTTTGGTAGTTGATAACTTTTTCTAAAAAATATTTTCTAATCCTTTTTATCAAAAATAGTGAGTTCTAATGAAATTTGTTTTCTAAAAAAAGTTTTTCTAGCAAGTTTTGATTTTTAAAGAAAGTTTTTTCTAAAAAGCTATGATTTCTAATATATACTATTCTAAAATTTGTCAAATTCAATAAGTTTGATGAAAATTAGAAAATTGTCAAAAAATAATTTTACAAAATTTGTGAATTAAATTTTTCAAAACTTTAATACTTTTTTTTTATAGACAGTGAATTTATCATTCGGTAGTCAAATATTAAATGTGAAAAAAGCTATCAATTTTACTGTAATACTTTTTGTTAAACAAAAATTTACATATTTAATTATTTTTGTTAAATCAATTCCTCTCAGAATTCAAATACGAGAATTGAATTATTTAAATACAATAATTTTTGTAAATTCATAAAATGATATAATTTCAAAAATATAATTATATTTAAAAACAATTTTTAAAGGAGAAAAAATAAAATTCTTTAAAATATAAAATTTTAGAGAATTTCTAATTGTTTCAATTTGTTAAAATTATTATTGTGAATTCAAGTACGTTTTTCTTTAAAAAATTTTAATTACTAATTTTCAAAAACCTAATTTTCTAAAAATTTCCAAATTAAATTTTTCAAATTTTAATAACTTTTGTAAAATAAATATTTAATTAATTATTGTTCTTTATTTGCCTAAAATTTCAAAATACTTAAAAATTTTAACTGCAAATCTTTCAAAATTCAATTAATTTTCTAGAATTTTTGAATAATATTCTGTTTAAAATTTAATTTTTAAGGAAACTAAGTTAAAACACTACAGATTTAACACAATGTTTTAAACATTTTTTTTACACACAATTAACTTTTCTTTTTTTTATAAATTTAAACTACAAAGCAAAACATTGTAATAAAACAACGTTAACTTCAGGTGAGGATAGATTACGTCGATTATTATAATATAATATTATAATATAATTTTGTTAAAAAGTTTGCAAATTTCTATTTTCTTTTTTATAATTTTTAAATGAAATCTCTAGTATTTTTGGAAAATCATCATTATTAGAAGATTGAAAATTAGTAACTTACCTTCATTAGAAAAAAGGTTTTTAGAAATTCACCTTTATGGAAAAAAAAAGTTTTTGAAAATAAAAATGAGAAAAAACTGTTTCCCAACCAATTTTTTAATTTTTGATTGAAATTTCATATTTTGGAATTTCGCAATTATCATTTTGTGGTAACCATCATTCAGAAGATTCAAAGAGAAAGAGTATCAAAAAAATTACTATAAAAATGTGGAAATATTTAAAGAAATGAAGTTTCAATTAAAATTTATTGATTAAATACTTTCTGCTGACAATTTCGAAGAGTAGTTATAAACGTGCAGGAAATAAGATTGCACATACCGCGTGTGCATGAGTTCAAGAATCTCATAATTCATTTTATTATTATACACATGATTTATTTTGTGAAAGATGACAAATCGGTAAAGGTATATACAATAATGTGCGGTTCGTAACTGGATCTTCTCTTTTTGATGTTGTGTCGTGTATTACGGGAGTGGACGACACAATAATAATTGCAATGAACTGAATGCATTTCGCAAGGTCACACGCATAGGGTAACTGCATCATTGCATTCCCTTCGCATTGCATTTTATAGGCTCATGTTGCGAGTTTAACAAGTAACAAATTAACTGAGATGCCAATGATTGCAGTCACCCTGAAACTCTCGCAATTTACAGCATTACACATTGTTCGTGATTTCATAATCACTTTTGCCATATAACATTAAATGTACGTGTACGTGCGCCTATTGTCATCATATATCTTTTCTTTTCAAACAATATTTTGCGATTTTTGTGAAATATTCCTGCGGGCCGGAAACAATATTCCAACGCCTACAAGTGCGCAAATAAAGACTCTTACAAAAGATTGTTTTTCATCACAATTGCCATCTATTTCAATAATTTCTGACACAGTTTCTCTTCTTTTCTCTTCATCAGTAAAAAAAAAAGATGTTGTCTAAATCAAATAAGTTACCATTGAGCAAAAATTTACTGAAACTTAATTGTTTTTATTCTTCTTTTTTTAGCGAGAAAAATATTTATCTCGATCTGATTCTGCCTTTATTTTTTTTTATTTTTCATCAAATCGTTATTCTGGTTTTTAATGATAAAAATTTTATTGCGCCAATAAAAGTGAACATGGTAATGATACGGTTGGTAAGTTTTCGAATGGACAGTTTGATATAACAAACAACTTTTTAAAAATGGAAAGTAAGATGTTTATGAAAATAAAATAACCGCTCTGCGGGAATTTGTATTTCCGCAATTCAAAATTCTAGAACTGTTTTTATTTTATGGATCTTTTTTTTTTCTTTATAAATGAGATTGCAAGGAAGATCGCCTATGCAAAATTAATTAAATACCATTAAAATGTTACGATATTATGATCTCATTTTTTTTTCGAACATTGCGTGCAAATTCTTAAAACACGGAATATTTTGTACAGGGGAAATCAAGGAAAGTAGATCGTTAACTAAATTTTTTAATTGGAGATAAAAAAATGAGGAATTTCTCTACATTCATACAGCTGTCTTCATATTTATGTCAAATTATAATTCGAAATTATTTTCCATTTCTCGAAAACTCTTTTGGTGGAAGTAAATAAAATATGTTAATAGTATACTAGCAACAATATTAACTAGCGGCTGAGTTTTCACTCACTTTTTTTTAAATACAATTAGCAATTTTTAAAATAATAGAATGTCAAAATTTTTAGTTCAAATTTTTTTTCTGGAAATAAAATATTAATTGGAATTTTTGTGTCTATTTTATTTGACTCATAAACTATAAAATTACCGCGAACTATAATAAAAAACCTACAGTTTTTCCAATTTTTGACAAACATTTCTTTTTAAATAACTTAAATTTTCAGCAACTGTCATAAAATAAATAAATTATTTAATGAACAATAATTTTACTTAAATATTTCGAAATTAATTCAATTTTAAGAGTTGCGTTTACAATTTTCGTAAATAAATAAATAATAATAAATAAAATAAATAAATTATTTAATGAATAATTTTACTTAAATATTTCAAAATTAATTCAATTTTAAGAGTTGCGTTTACAATTTTCGTAAATAAATAAATAATAATAAATAAAATAAATAAATTATTTAATGAATAATTTTACTTAAATATTTCAAAATTAATTCAGTTTTAAGAGTTGCGTTTACAATTTTTGTAAATAAATTAACTTTAAATGCAATTTCAATTTGAATTTTTAGAAAATTTCAATCTTGAATGAATTTAATTAGAAATTTTAATGAACTTAGATTTTTGAAAAAAATTTTAGTAATTCAAAATCTTCTAAAATTAGTTAAATTTGTCAATATATATTTAATTAATTATTAAAAATAATGGATTTATGAGAGAATTTTAATTAAAAACACTAAAGAAATTGAATTTTTAAGACTTTACAACTGATTGCAGAAATTTAATTTTTCTTTGAAAATTTTTCCTAATAAAATTTTTGTTCAAATTTCAATTATGTTCCAAATTTTTTTCTATGTTCTCGTCAAAATTTAAATTATTTTCAAAAATAATGAAATTCTTCTCCAAAAATTAAATTATTTCTATAAATAATAAATATTTTCACAGAAATTCAATTATATTCAAAACAATTTTAATAAATTTTAACAATCAAGTATTTCATTAAATTTTCTAAAAAAAGCGATTATTTTAAAAACTCGAAAGATATTCTTCATAAAATTGAATTACTTTTAAAAATTTTCAATTAAAATTATTAAAGAAAATAGATTATTCAAACAAAATAATTTTAATGAAATTCTTCAAAATATTTTAATCAGAATTTCAAACATTTTTTAAAATTTTTAATAAAATTCTTCGTAAGAATTGAATTATTTTCATTAATAATAAAATTCTTGAAAAGAGTGCAATTATTTTTTACTTATTTGTAGTAAAATTTCTGGAAAGAATACTATTATTTTTAAAAATATAAATTTAATTCAATTGTTTGCAAAAATTCGGATGAAATTTTTCGAAAAATTTGAATGATTTTTTAAAATAGTAACTTGCATCGCAGAAATTCAATTTTTAAAAATATTTCTCCTAATAACATTTTTGTCCAAATTTCAATTACGTTCCAAGTTTTTTCATATTCTCGTCACAATTTGAATTATCTTCAAAAATAATGAAATTCTTCTGCAAAATTAAATTATTTGCGAAAAATGTGAATAAAATTCTTGGCAAATTTAAATTATGTTCAAAAATCTTCTTATTTTCTCGTGAAAGTTTCATTAATCATTAAAAGTAATGAAATTCTTCTCCAAAATTCAATAGATTCGAAAAATGTGAATAAATTTTTTGGCAAAATTTCAATTATGTTCAAAAATCGTTTTATTTTTTTTGGCAAAATTTCATTAATCTTTAAAAATAATAAAATTCTTTCTCAAAATTAAATTATTTTCAAAAACTTTAATAATATAAATTCTATCAAAGTTTTTCAAATGACTTCAATTATTTAAAAACAATTTTAATAAAATTGTACACAAACATTTAATTTTTTTCATAAATAATAAATTCTTTCACAGGAAGTCAAATATCTACAAATTTTTAAAAAATTTCCTCTCAATAATTCAATTATTTTCATAAATAATAAAACTCATCGCATAATTTCAATTATTTTCAATACAATTTTGTATCGAATTCCTTGAAAAATGTAGTTATTCTTTAAATTTTTATTTAAATTCGTCAAAGGATTTAACTATTTAAAAATTTGTTAATAAAATTCTTTTTAAGAATCTAATTTTAAGAAATATTAAATTATACAAGAAATAATTTACTTTTGTATTTAAATTGTATAATTTTTATAGAATTTTTATTTTTTTTAATTAAAATTAATTTGAAGATGAATTTTAGTTTGAATTTTAGATATTAATAGATTATGAAAATAATTTTTAAGAACTTACATAGTAATAATATTATATAAAACATAAAAATAACGATATTTATGTTTTATAACAATATTTTTAAAGTAGATTTAAAAGAAAAAGGTACTGAATTCACAGTTTAATAATTTTAACAAATTGAAACAATTGGAAACTCTGTAAAATTTTATATTTTAAAGAATTTTATTTTTTCCTCTTTAAAAATTGTCTATAAATATAATTATATTTTTGAAATTATATCATTTTATGAATTTACAAAAATTATTCTACTTAAATAATTCAATTTTTGTAGTTGAATTCTAATAGGAATTGATTTAACAAAAATAATTAAATATTTAAACCGTTATAATTGGAATTTTAGGAATTAATTAAATTTTAAAAGGTTTTTAAATTAAATTCCTTGAAAATTTAAGGGAAGGAAAAGTTTAAAAATCTTTATATTTTTGTTTTAAAAAATTATTTAAAAATTAAAAGTAATTAAAATTAAAGTTTTTCAATAATTTTATTCAAAAATTCTAAAAAAATAATTGAATTTTGGATGAATTACTGTTGCAAATTTTAGAAACAATTACATTTTATGAGGTTTTTCGATTGAAATTATTTGAAATTTTAATTCCTCAGGAAAAATAAATGTGAATAAGTTTTTAAATTTTTGTTCATCAAAAAGTATTAAAGGTTTGAAAAATTTAATTTCCTAAAATTGTTTCTTGAAAAAATGAAATTGTTTAAAATTTTTAAAAATACTTCTATTTCCGAAATTAATTAAAAAAAATTGAAACAATTGAAAATTTTCACAACTTTTATTGAAATTAATTTTGAATTTATATTCAAGTTGCTGTTAGAAATATTTTGGAATTTATCATACGAGTTGTTCGAGTAATTACATTTAATGAAAGACAGTAAGAAAAATTATATTTTTTAAGAAATTAAGAATTTTTATTAAATTTGTAAAAGCAAATTTTGAAAGTGAAAATGGAAAAAAAAATTTCACGCGCGTGTAGTTTTGCTAGTTAATTAATAATTAATAAATATAGTTAGTAATTCTATTATTATCATTCCTTTTAATTTATTTTATTAGTTTCTATTTTGATTGAATTTTGATTGAATTTTAATTGAATTTTGATTGAATTTTGAAATCTATTTACTAAAAGACATTTTTTTTCGTTTTTCAGGAATTATGCAATCGACCGATATTTGTGAGCGATGCACCAACGCAATTCGACGTCATTCCTGGGAAAATGGGTAATCTTTGAATTTACTTGTTCAATTTGACTGGAAGATAAATTTTTCAATAGCGTAACGCGATCGTACTCGATAAACAGAAACTGATATACGTGTTCTTTGAATTGATCTATTATATATATGACCTGCCCGCATATATATAAAACCTATTCAGAGCATCTTGATATCCATATGTGGTTTATTTCATGTGGGAAAAATTGCAACTATTGGCTAATCATGAAACGAAAAAGAAATCACTGTTGCTATATGAGTGGGTGATTCCATTTTTTCTAAGAAGAACAAATAACAGTAATAACAATAATTTGAAAATTTTTTTTGAGTACTGAAAAAAATGGTTAGTGCAATTTTCTTTAAATTGAATACACTGACGAAGGAACGTTATTCTCTGGATGCAGAAAATCGAATCTTTAATTTTGTATATCATTTGATTTATTTGATTTATTTTGTTTATTTGATTTATTTTATTTATTTAATTTATTTAATTTATTTAATTTATTTTTTTTGATTAATTTTATTATTGAAAATTTTATTGTGAAATTATGAACTTTTACTATATGTTATCAAGGAGAAAACATAAAAGAGAGGGGAAAAAGTGTAAGATGGCTGCAGAACGGGTCGTTCCGGTTTCCTCTTTTTTACACGCGGGAGCATTGGAGCAAGCGTGCTTCGCAAAATGCCAGCGATAGTGCGTAATGATACGACTTGGAAACTAGCCTTCAGCTCTTTCCTCAGTAGATACTCATCGTTCGTACAACGACCCATGATTAAGCCAAAAAAAAAACAACAACATAAATAAATTAGAAAAAAAACAACATAGGAAAGTGTTAAAAATATCTTCTTTTGAATATCATCAATTTTTTCTTTTTGCTCATATTTATTTTCATTGCTTTTAATATAGAATTTTATTTTTTTTCTTTTCAATTTTTATTAAACATCTTCAAGGAATTTTAATTTGTTATTTTTAAATTCACGTTTCTCTAAACATTCTTGTTTTTGTATTTTGCAGATTAAGAATATTTTTCTCCTTCGTTTGCTCAAATTTCTGTTTTACTTTACGATCACTAAAAACATTCGGAGATTTTTATTTTAAGACATGCGTTGTTAATTCTGGGCTTATAAATAATGGGGAAAATAGATTTTTATAATTAAAAATTGTGATGAGATTGTAAAACGTACGAGTGATTTCTTTTACGCCTTTTTTGAAGACTTGCAATTTTTGCAAAGAAAGAATATTGCAGAATTAAAGAATAAAAGTTATTGATAGAATTTTATTATTTATTGAATTTATTTTTATTATTTATTAAATTTATTTTTAATATTAAATATATTTTTATTATTTATTAAATTTATTTTTATTATTTAAAAATCGCAAATGAATTAACTTTTATAATTCGATAAGTGTTTTAAATTCAAATTCGTTGAATAATTGCATTCGAGAAATAATATAACGTATATGAAATTGTATTATTTTGATATCAAGACAAGTGTATTGTATTGCTTGACCACCGGAAACCATTGCTATAAACATCCATTTACTTCTCGCGTCACGCATTACAATGTAATTATGATCTGTGCTTTTTTCGATTCGAAACATCACTCTTTTATGATAATTCTCTGCTACTAGTTTTGTTAAAAGAATCGCCATTAATCAGGGAAATGTCACATTTTTTTTACTTTAAGAACTTTTGAATAAAAATTTCAATGCAACATAAAAGTTAGTAATTATAAAAAGAATTCTTTTAATTAAAGCTGCTAAAAAAATTAGTTTTTAGTCTCTTCTGTAAAATTTTAAAAAACAAAGTTGTGTTTTTTTCGAAAAGTCAAGATTCAATTCAAGAATAATTGTTTTTAAGTTATGAACTATTTAATTCTGATTATTAAATTCATTAAAAATTAATAAATTATTTAATGAACTTAAACAATTAACTTAAACGAATTTTTAATTCAAAACTGTTGCAATTTTCAGAAATAATTTCCATTTCGAAACGCTTTTAAATAAAATTGAAAAAAACTCAATTACTGTAAAGAATATTTAGTAATAATTCAAATATTTAATTAATAATTTAATAATTCAAAATTCTGAAAAAAATTAGTTTCTGAGAAAATTGAATTTGTTTCTTTAAAGATACTTCCAATTGAAAAAAATCGAATATATTTACGTTTTTAAGAACTACTAGCAGCATTCAAAGTTTCGCATACAAAATAATTTGATTTTGACAATCATAATTAAAATTAACTAATTTTAAAAATAATTAAATATAGTATTTTAATAGAAAATTATAGTTTTAAAGATTTCTATTCTAAATTTTGAAAAATCAAATTTTTAGAATATTTCAGTTTTTATTTTTTTAAAAAAGATTATTGAATTTTTATAAACAAGTAATTGATTTAAAATAATAACTAGCAAATTTTACACAACAAATTTTTATTTATAATGTAAATTATAAAATTTTTTATGTGTAAGTTTTAATTTTTCGACAAATTCATAATTGAGATCTGAAAAATTCACTTTTTAAGTAAATATTTAATTATTATTGTTTATATTTTCAAAAATTTTTAAATAACTCTTCAGAAGAATTTAATTATTTACAAACTTACATTCTTCGGAAGAATTCAATTATTTTAACAAATAGTAAAATTTTTTGCAGAAATTAAATTATTTTCAAAACAATTTTAATAAAACTTTTCGAAAAAATTCAATTATTTTCTGAAATTCGCATAAATCTATTAAAACAATTAAATTAAATTTTCTTTTAATTTTTAATAATCTCTTTTAATTAATTAATCTCAAAAAATTCAATTTTTTTCTTCCTCCAATTTGTTAAAAATTTTTAACAATAGCTATTTTTAGAAAAATTCGATTATTTTCCAAAATTTTAATAAATTCTTCGAAACAATTACATTTTTTTATTATCAATAACATTTTTTGAAAAAAATTCAATTATTTTCTATATTTTACTAAAATTCCTTAAGGCGGTGTCAAAGTCGATTGGATTTTTGCATTGAGCTTCAATGGGAAAATCCCATCGACTTTGACATCCCCTTAAATGAATTGAATTATTTTCTAAAAATGTTAATAAAGGTCAATAATAAAATATTAAATTTAATTTATTCATTTAATTAATTATTTATATTCAAAAATACGTTCCAACGTCTAGTGAGCACACAATTTTTAAGAAACAATATTTTTTTTTAAAAACTTGAAACAAATTCTTTACACAATTCAATTACTTTTAAAATTTTTCATTAAAATAATTAATGAATTTACATTATATTAAAAGAAATTCATAGAAATTTTGTAAAAAGATTTAATTAGCATTTTTAGAAGTCAGTTTTAATAATATTTATTCACAAGAATTCAATTATTGACATAAAGAATAGAATTCTTCTCAAGGAATCGAATTATTTTCAAATTTTTCGATAACATTTTTTGCAAGAATTCTTTAATTTTTATGACAATAAGTTTAAAATTGAAAAACATAATAAATCTTCGAAATTGCAAATTTTACAAAAGAATGTAATTATTTTCTTGAAAGTTGCATTAATCTATTGAAACAATTCAAATATTTAGTAAAGTCTTTCAAACATTCAATTTTTTTGAAAATAATTCTAAAAGTGATTTAATGTCAAAAATTAAATTATTTCTAAGATTTTCTGTAAAATTTATTTTGAAAATTCAATTATTTTTCAAACTTATTTTAAAAATGCAAATAATTTCCAAATTTTAAAGAAAATTCTTTTAAAATAATATTAAATTATTTTCTATACAAATAAAAAAAATGAAACAATTTGTTTATAAAAATTTTATTCAGTCAATTTTTTTATAAAATTTTACTAAAGGATTTAGAATTTTTTTTTACTTTTTAATAAAATTTCTCGAAAAAATTAATTTTTTTCCAAACTTCTAATAATTTTTTTGGAAACAATTCAATTATTTTCAAAAAATAGTAAAATTCTTCGCAAGAATTAAATTATTTCTATAAATAATTAAATATTTCACAGGAATTCAATTATTTTCAAGACAATTAAATTAGTTAAATTAATTCATGTCTTTTATGGTTGCGAAAAGTAGTTTCTGTTAATTAATTTTAATATCAAAATTTCGAAGAATATTTGAAATCTCAAAAATAAATATTTTAATGTATTATTTCTTTTTTTTAAAAAAGATTATTGAATTCTTATAGACAAGTAATTGAAAAATTTTTAAACAATTGAAATTTTCAAAAATTGTAGTAAAAATATTTTAATTTTTTAATATTTTTTTATTTATTTATTTATTTAGTAGATAAACGGGTGGAAAATACCCTTTACATAATTTAATATACACATAAGTAATATTTAGATAATATAAATTTAACTACGACCAGATCAGAAAATTGTAATTATACATTTTCGTTTAAGACAATAGCTCGTAATGCGGCGACAAATCTCTCCATTTTCGTATCAAAAAAATCAAGACTAATAGGGCAACAATTCGCTTGCCTACAAAGTCTAGCAATAATAGAATTCTTTCCATAATTAGTTCTATGTTTCTTAATATAAAACAAATTATAGCCTCTTAAAACTCTAACTGGAGTATAAAAATTAACCTGAGAGAGAATTCTAGGACAATACACGATGCCGTTTATAATTTTAAACAAAAAAAGCAAGTCATTATATTGAAACCTTGTGTGTATCTTAGGAATTTTTAATTGCAAACGTAAAGCATCATAGTTATGGGAAAAAAAATCATAACCAATACCAAGCTGCCTAGCCAGAAAGCGCAAAAAACGATTCTGGACTCTTTCAAGTCTAACAATGTGAATGAGGTAAAAAGGCGACCATATTACAGAAGCATATTCAAGGATTGATAAAACAAAGGAATAATACAGAACTTTAAGGGAAATCAAACTTTTAAAATTAGATGCATTTCGTATAATAAAACCCAATAATCGAACAGCCTTGTTTACAACAACAGCAACATGGTTAGAGAAGGTCAAATCTTCACTGAAGACAACTCCCAGATCGCTCACCTGGGTCACTCGATTTAAAGAGAAATTATCAAGTTTATAGTCATGATTAATAGTAACTTTTTTCTTAGAAAAAGAAATTACAGAACATTTATTGATGTTAAAATGAAATTTACTACCAATACACCATTGATGTAGACGATCTAAGTCAGACTGAAAATTTATAAAATCATCATGAGAACCAATAGTCATATATAATTTCAGATCGTCGGCAAAAAGTAAAAAAGAACAAAATTTAAATACAGAATTTATGTCATTAATGAATAAAAGAAATAATAGGGGACCCAGGTGAGATCCTTGAGGGACACCAGAAGTTGCCGTAAACATTTCAGAGTAAACACCATCCACACGGACACATAGGCAATTAGCAATTAAATAACTACGAAACCAAGAAAGAATATTAGGGCCAATGCCCAGTAATTTTAGCTTTTTTAAAAGAATTTCATGATCAATCTTATCGAATGCCTTAGCAAAGTCCGCGTAGACGGCGTCAACCTGATGACCTCCCTCAACTGCAGAAACCAAATATTCATAAAAAACACCAAGATTAGTAGAAACTGATCTACCCCTAAGAAATCCGTGCTGCTCGTCAATAATCACTCCGGAAACAGATAAATAAAGTTCATCATATAAAATACTCTCAAAAATCTTCGGAATTGTGCTGAGAATAGTAATTGGTCTATAATTTTTTACATCATTTTTTGATTTATTTTTGAAAACAGGAACAACTATTCCTATTTTCCACTGTTTAGGAAAAATACATTCCCGCACAGACCTAGTAAAAAGCATATATAAGGGTTCGACTAGAGAAGAACAGCACGACTTAATCAAAGCAGGAGGGATACCATCAGGACCAGCACCAACATTCACATTGCAAGATAATATCTTTTTAGCTATATCATTTTTAGTAATATGAAAAGAGTTAAGATAAACGGAATCGTGCACTTGAAAAGGCGTTGTAACAATATTATTATCATAAGCCTCGTAAACAGATTCAAAATAAGATGCAAAAAAAGAACATATATTATCACGATCAGTAGCAACATTACTGTCAAGTGTCATACAGTTTGGAATGCAACGGTCATTCTGTTTAGATTTGATAAATTTCCAAAAATTTTTTGGACAATTAACAATAGATTGTTCACTTTTACGGATATAAGCATTATAACAAAATGTTGAGAGAGATTTACACTGAGTTCGTAAAGTAGAAAATAACTGGTAATTTGAGAAGCTTTTATTCTTCTTATAATTTAAATGAGCAATTTTTTTATCATAGGTTAATTTTTTTAATTCACTATTAAACCATGGTGGATAATGTGAAGTATTTGTAGCTTTAACAGGAACAAAAAGTTCAATAGCAAAATAAATATGATTATAAAAAATGTCAACTGCACTCTCAATATCACAAGTCAATAAACAATCAGACCAATCAACACTGTTTAGATACTCATTAATACCAAAAACATTAGCATTTAAAAAGTCATATTTAAGAATTCTTTCACGAAATTCAGGAACGTTTGCAGGTTGAGGGTTATAATCAAATAATAAAGGGGGGTGAAAGATGTCAATCGGAAGGAGACTATCACTTGTCGAGTTTATACTATAATTCTTAGAATCAAAAAAATTTATAAAAATTAGATCTAATAGGGATCCGTGAGTATTAGTGTTATTATTAATCTGCACAAAATTAAGAAAATCCAAGGTATCACTTACTGTGTTAACGATCTGACAATGTAATTTAAGAGAACCAGGTTTGGGTATACAACGTGGGTTATCATCAAGTGACTGATTCCAAATTGCATAAGGCATATTAAAATCACCCAAAACTATAATCTTCGCTGAAGGATAAATAAATGCCATTTCCTCTAAAACTTGACACATGTCAAAATATTGGTCAACAGTGGCATACGGCGGCATATAAAAATTTCCCAATATAATTGTGTCAGAGTGAAATTTAAATTTAACAACAACATGCTCAATAGAGGTTATTTTAGTATCAATTTTAACACTATGCAAGGAACGGTTAACAGCTGTTAACACTCCACCTCCGCGTGAATAAACACTTGTTGTTACACTTCTGTCGCATCTAAAAACGTCAAAATCATTAAATCCCATTTCTGAAGTTAAAATGCCACTAACAAGCCAAGTTTCAGTAAGAGCAAAAATTGAGTACATTAACAATGGAACAGAAATACATAGTGCAGATAATTTAGTTCTAAGTCCACGAACATTCTGAAAGTAAACAGAGAGTGATGAAACAGCAGACGAAGTAAGGTCATGATTTGAAGTATGTAGAGAAGATGGGAGAGTGCCTAGGTCAAAAATGGTTGAGCCATTGCCACCCGTGCGTAGACCACTTAAGGTTGAGGGACTGTGAGTGGAGCAGTTGACACTATCACCGGACAACCTTTGCGATAAGAGAGTTTCACATTCAGTTCTCCATTTCGACGACGAATTTCCATCTGCGTACGCAAGTCTCGGATCTCGTCTAGCTGGGTCTTTGTCTTGTCCAGGGACAACCAAACGTCGCTCAAAATCGAACGGGGAGAGCTCTTCTTCTTCTCGAGAAACATGATTTGAAAAGAGCGGGCTTTTTCCTCTGATTCGAAGACAATTCTCACCGGTCGTGCTCGCTGTTGTGTCTGTGAAGGAACACCAACTCTATATATGCGTGTGTTAGTAAATAAATCTGATGGAATAAAATCCTTAAAATACTGAGACAAACACATGCATAAGTTTGAGACGGTATTTGCAGATTTGTCAAGATAATTATCATGCTCGGGAACTCCAAACAACATTAGATTTTTTTTCTTAGCAATTCTATTTTCTAGTTCAGCTAAACAATCACGTGAAACACGGCTAGCATTTTCCTTGCAAACAATGGGTAATTTTTCCAAAGTACCTTCAACTGTTGCAAGACGATCAGAAAGATCAACAATTTTATTCTCCGTTTCAGCAATCCTACCCTCCATAGCTGCAGCAATATTATCAATTTTACAAGAAAGTGAAACTGAGTCTTCGGACATTTGTGATTTAAGGGAGATAACAGCTTTTCCAACAATTCTTTCTAAATCAGAGACAGTCAGTGGCGGATTCGATGACCCAGCAACAGACAACAGAGGGGAAGCGGGTTTACAGCATTTTGAAAAAGCGCCACCCGGCAATGGACCACAAACTTTCGAGCACGATTTATGATAACTGGCATTGCACACCGAACAAGAAACACCACCAGAAACTGGCTTCTTACAACCAACACAAGTCTTGTCACTCGCGTCACAGTTTTTATCTCCTGATGAATTATTGTCAGTCATAATGGTCAATTTAAGGTTATGTTAAACCACAAACTCAAAAATTTCGGAATCGATAACTATTCATAAATAAAAAGTAGAAATTCTTTATAATTAATGAATAATAGGCACCAATACACCACTTTACACCGACAACAAGTGCAAAAGAAAAATAATATTAGAAACTGGAGGGTAAATTTAACGAGCAATAACACACACGTTATTTCTAATCAGCGGCCATTTTTGTATAATTTTTGAAAATAATCAAGGAATATATTGTTTGACATAGTAAAACTAATTTTATTTCTAAAGTAGGTAGACACTTTTAATGTGTTTCAAATAAAATCTTCGTTTCAAAAAATTATCTTTTTTCTTAGTTTGTATAATAGATTGTTCTATTTTTTATAGAGATCGCAGAGAAGAAGTTGAAAATTCTTTCTGGAAATTAGAGAAAAATCCAGGAAAAATGTAAATAAAATTTTTTGTGGTCAATTTTGTATTTAATAATATTTTTCACATCTTTCAAGAATTTTCTGACGAAAAGATCGTCAAAATAAAGCAAAAGGTTTATAATTATTATTCTCGAATAAAATCAGAATTGATAGCAATTTGATATTCTTCATAACTTTCAAGAATTTTCGAACGAAAAAATCGTAAAAATAAAGCAAAAGGTTTATAATCATTATTCTCGAATACAATCGGAATTGATGGCAATTTGATATTATAACAATTTCGATAAAGTGGAAAATTAGACCTTGTGATTTTTACAATAGAGAATATAATATCTGACTCAAAAATTATTCCCTCATAATTTTAATAATTACTCTTGATAATGGAAATTAAGTATCACGTGCGATACCGTGAGAAGCTTCTTCTTCTTCTTGATTCAAACAATAGTTATTTCTATTAACTATTTTATCACCTTGAGGATCAAATATATTTTCTGCTCGGACGATGGTGTAGTGAAGATGCTTGGACAATGTGAAGGTTACAATTAAGCCTTCTTCTTTTTCTCATTTTCGAAAAATCAAAATATTCTCTTTTGTTCCTCTTCTGCAGTAAAAACAACTCATCCCTATAATGAAATTCATATTCTTATCTTTATCCCGCTATATAGTGAAATCTTTTCCGCAATTCTAGTACGTGTGTGTTCATTATTTGATTGGGTTTTTTTTCGATTTTAATCTCATGAAACATAATTTAAAATATCTACCGTTAGACTATTGAGTATAGAAATCTACTGTATTAAATTATTAATCGTTGTATTAAATTATTAATTTCGTTTTCTTCATTTTCAGAAAATGAAAAAGAAATCCGAAAATTGTAGATGAAATTCTGAAGGTGACTAATGGAGGAAACATTCATCTTTTTACTATTTGTATATAGGAGGATAATCGAACGAGAAGACAAACAGTGTGCTTTATATATACATACAATCTCTTTACGGTCGAGCGACCTCAAAATCGTCCGAACCCTGAAATCGACCTGCAACCTTTCGAGAACGTGGGAGAGAGAGAGCTCCTCGCGATCTTTTCTGCGGATATTCCTCATGGCTGTTTATAGACACGAGACAGAAAGAGAGAGAGAGAGAGCAAAAACCAAAAGTATAAAGCGCCAATGTTTAGACACTTATTTGTGTTGGCGTTTATCTATATAGAAGCTTTTCTCAAACTTCCATTCTCAATCTTCATGAATATTGCTTCGTGAAACATTGTTCTTCCTAGGACATTCAATTTGAATACAAGAGAAATGCTCAGTGACCAATAGCGATCTTCTCAGGGAGATTGCACACGAGAGTCAAGATCATAATCAATGTCAATATATATATAAAAACGTGATCCAGAAACGGAGATGATTCGATTACATCAATTTGCAATCTGAATTTTCATTACTATTCATTTTTACATTACTTTCATTGTTCCTAAATTCAGGGCTCGGATTGTGCGACTTTTTCGACTTTTTTCGACTTTTCTAAGGAAATGTGACTTTTTTGTTAAAAGATGCTACTAATCGACTTTTTCGAGATTTTTTTAGCAAAATGCGACTGAAATTTTTTAAATTTTCTAAAAGTTAAAATTAAAGGAAAAAGTATAGTCGAAAAAATGTTCTGTTAAGTTTATTTACAGATTTCTTTCAAATTTTTCAAAAAAACACCAATAACTTCTTTTTTAAATAAATATTTAATTATTATTTTTCCAAAAGAATTAAAATCCTACAAAAGATTCAAATTCAAATAAGATTTTACAAAAAAAAAAAATTTGAAAACATTTGAATTTCTGAGATGAATTTTCTTATTTTTTAAGATAATTGAATTTTGCAAAGAAGTTTATCAGAACTTTTAAAAATAATTAAATTTCTATGATGAATTTTATTATTTATGAAGATAATAATTTTGACGAGAAATTAAAAACATTTTTTGAAAATAATTGAATTTCTGCGAAGAATTTTATAACTTTTGAAAATAAATGAATTTTTAGGATGAATTTTATTATTTATAAAGATAATTACAAATGTACAGAAATAATTAAATAAATAAATAATTAAAATTCTGACAAGAATTTTATTAATATTCTTTGAAAATAATTGAAATACAGAGAAGAATTTTATTATTTATAAAGATAATTCAAATTTGAAGAGATTTTTTTTTAAATGTTTAAAAGTAATTGAATTTTGAAGAAGAATTTTGATATTTATAAAGATAATTGAAATTTTGAGAATAAAAAAAAAGAAAATAATTGAAATTCTGCAGAGAATTTTATTACTTTTGAAAATAATTAAATTTTCATGATGAATTTTATTATTTATAAAATGTTGACGAGAAATTTAAAAAAAATTTTGAATTTAATTGAATTTTTGCAAAGAATTTCATTATTTTTGAAAATAAATGAATTTTAGAGAAGAATTTTATTATTTATAAAGATAAATAAAATTTTTCGATGAAAAAAATATTAAAAATTAAAAAAAAAACAAATTTTTAAATTTTGTTCAAATGGCAGCTGAGTGGCTGATAGCGTCAAAAAATTTAAAAAAATTAAATAAAATGTTCTATTCTTTAAGACTGTCTAAGACTTAGTCCCTGCTAAAAGTCAGATAATTTTCCGATGAAAAAAATATTAAAACTTAAAAATAACAAATTTTTTTCAAATGGCAGCTGAGTGGCTGATAGTGTCAAAAAATTTAAAAAAATTAAATAAAATGTTCTATTCTTTAAGACTGTCTAAGACTTAGTCCCTGCTAAAAGTCAGATAATTTTCCGATAAAAAAAATATTAACAATTAAAAAAAAACAAATTTTTAAATTTTGTTCAAATGGCAGCTGAGTGGCTGATAGCGTCAAAAAATTTAAAAAAATTAAATAAAATGTTCTATTCTTTAAGACTGTCTAAGACTTAGTCCCTGCTAAAAGTCAGATAATTTTCCGTTGAAAAAAATATTAAAAATTAAAAAAAACAAATTTTTAAATTTTTTTATAAATGGCAGCTGAGTGGCTGATAGTGTCAAAAAATTTTTAAAAATTAAATAAAATGTTCTATCCTTTAAGACTGTCTAAGACTCAGATCCTGCTAAAAGTCAGATAATTTTCCGTTGAAAAAAATATTAAAAATTAAAAAAAACAAATTTTTTTATTAAAATTCTTTGAAAGTAATTGAAATACAGAGAAGAATTTTATTATTTATAAAGATAATTCAATTTTTGAAGAGATTTTTTTTTAAATGTTTAAAAGTAATTGAATTTTGAAGAAGAATTTTGATTTTTGTAAAGATAATTGAAATTTTGAGAATGAAAAAAAAATAATTGAAATTCTGCAGAGAATTTTATTACTTTTGAAAATAATTAAATTTTCATGATGAATTTTATTATTTATAAAATGTTGACGAGAAATTTAAAAAAAATTTTTAATGTAATTGAATTTTTGCGAAGAATTTTTATTATTTTTGAAAATAAATGATTTTTAGAGAAGAATTTTATTATTTATAAAGATAATTAAAATTATGACAGGCATTGTATTTAATTTTTTTTAAATAATTGAATTTTGGAAAAGAATTTTATTATTTATAAAAATAATTGAAATTTGGATCTGATTTTTTTAAAAAATGTTAAAAATA
This sequence comes from Leptopilina drosophilae, assembly GCA_032873175.1. Classification (NCBI taxonomy): domain Eukaryota; kingdom Metazoa; phylum Arthropoda; class Insecta; order Hymenoptera; family Figitidae; genus Leptopilina; species Leptopilina drosophilae. Next base: position 430,109 of record CM065485.1, read on the forward strand.
CCTAATTAAAATTTTGCCATGCATTTTATTAAATTTTATTATTTCAGATTATTTATTTCAGATTATTCAGATTATTATTTCAGATTGTTTGATGTTAAAGTATTTGTTGGCGAGAAATGTGATTTTTTTTACAATTTTGACAATTTCGTGTTTCCTTTTCGTCATTTTTTCTCTAAAATTTCATTTCAGTTCATTCGAATTTTTTTCCGACTTTTTTGGAAATTTTATGCGACTTTTCGTGACTTTTGTTGTGAATTTATGCGACTAAAGCAACTTTTTTTGAGTCTTAAAGACGATCCGAGCCCTGAAATTTGAAATATTAAATTTAAAATATATTCGAAAATTTGAAATCTTTTTGATGGTACGTTAAGTTTGATATTTTCATTCCAAACGTTTGATGGAACATAGATTGTAAAGTACAAGAAATTAATTTCTATGTGTAAATTGAATTCACAGGATTTTAATGAATGATTTTAATGCCAATTATAAAACGAAAGTCAAGCATTTGAGAAGGCAATCAAGTTTAAATTGTTGTCGCATTCTTAAATGCGTGACGTGCGACAAACGGATGTATATTCCGGACCTGTGCGCTTATAACGGAATCTTCCTGTGTCTTTATAATGACACCACACGTGAATCACATACTTCAAGAATGATGACACGTAATAATACATTATATTGCCCCCCTCGACTACTTTTGTTGTATATTTCGCTTGACCTAGATCAAACCCAATTGCTTTATTAACATCATTCGAAACACGAAATTCTTCAATCTCACTCTGTTTTTACCTCAGGCTATGTCTGATGATCTGAAAAATATTTGCGTATTCAATTTTTTTCCCCCTTTACATAGGTCGCTCGGTGTATAAATTAAAACAATAATTTTCACTGTGAGAATATTTTTTTGTAGAATTTTTCTTAATCGTCTTTGAAAATAATTCTGGGCTGAGAAAAATCGTGATTAAAATAAATCAAAACGATTTATTTGAGTTAAATCGCATTTTTTTGTTTAAATCAATTTTTACACTATTTTTTAAATACCTGTTTATTTTTAAGTAGTTTGTTTTTTTAAAATAAAATAAAATAATAATAATAATAATAATAATAATACGGCTGAAAAATTTCGTTTTTAAATGTTATTAAAAATAAAAAGAATAGAATTGTTTCGAAAGATTTATTAAAATTTTGAAAAATAATTGAATTTAAAAAAAATACCTGTTAAAACATTTTAACGAAATGAATTAAGAAAAAAATTTAAGTTTTTCGTGAAATTTTGTTAAAAGTTAAAAAAAATTTAATTCTTTTATGAAATTTTCTTAATTGTATTAATAATTGAATTTTCGAAAAATGTTTAACTATTTATAAAATAATAAAATTGTTTCAAAGGATTTATTACAATTTTAGAAAATAATTGAATTTTTTAGAAAAATTTTACAACGAATTAAAAAAAATTGAATTCTTTCGCGAGAATTTATTGAAAATAATTGAATTTTGAGAAAAATTTTTACTACTTAAAGAATTATTGAATGGTTTTCAAGGATTTATTAAAATTTTCAAAAAAAGTTTACTTCCTTTGATGAATTTTTCTATTTAAAAAAAGTATTTCAATTTTTTCGAAGAATTTTATCAGAATTTTTGAAAATAATTAATAAATTAATATTAATATTAATTAATATTTTCAAACATAATTGTATTCTTTCGAGCAATTTTATTACAATTAAATTAAAAAGAATTGCATTCTTTTAAAGGATTTTATTATTAATGAAAATAAATTAATATTTTACGAGAACTTTCTTAAAAATTTGTAAAATAATTGAATTTTTAAAATAAGTTTTACAGAAAATTTTGGAAATAATTAAATTTTTGAAATTAAATCACTTTTAGAATTAGTAAATCACTTTTAGAATTATTTTTAACAAAATTGAATGATTGCAATGACTTTACTAAATATTTGAATTGTTTCAATGGATTAATGCGACTTTCAAGAAAATAATTACAATCCTTTGTAAAATTTGCAATTTCGAAGATTTATTATGTTTTTCAATTTTAAACTTATTGTCTTGAAAATTACTGAATTCTTGCAAAGAATGTTGTCGAAAAATTTGAAAATAATTCGATTCCTTGAGAAGAATTCTATTATTTATGTCAATAATTGAATTCTTATAAAGAACTTTATTAAAACTAACTTCTAAAAATGCTAATTAAATTTTTTACCAAAATTTCTATGAATTTTTTTGAATATAAGGTAAATTTTTAAATTATTTTAATAACAATTTTAAAAGTAATTGAATGTTGTAAAGAATTTGTTTTAAGATTAAAAAAAATAGTGTTTCTTAAAAATTATGGTCTCACTACACTTTTCGAATAAAAGTTATTAATTAAATAAATAATTAAAATTTAACATTTTATTATTGACTTTTATTAAAATTTGTAGAAAATAATCAAATTCTTCTCAAAATTTTATTACATTTTTTTTAAATAATTCAATTCAATTCATTTAAGGAATTTTATCAAAATATAGAAAATAATTAAATTCTTTCGAAAAATGTTATTGAAAATAAAAGAAATTGAATTGTTTTCAGGAATTTATTAAAATTTTTGGAAATAATTAAATTTTTCCAAAAATAGCTATTGTTAAAAATTTCTAACGAATTAAATGAAGAAAAAAATAGAATTTTTTTGAAAAATTTTATTAAAAATTTTTAAAAAATTAAATTTTTTTTTGAAATTACTTTAAAATTGTTTTATAACGAATTCAGTTTTTTTTCGAAGAATTTGACTTTTTAGAAAACAATTGAATTGTTTTAAAGAATTTATTAAAATTTTAGAAAATAATTGAATTTTTTAGAAAAATTGTATAAAGAGTTAAAAAAAAATTGAATTCTTTCGCGAGAATTTATTGAAAATAATTGAATTTTTGGAAAAATGTTACTGTTTAAAAAATGATTGAATTATTTCGAAGAATTTCACTATATTTAAAAAATAATTGAATCGTTTTAAAGAATTTATTAAAATTATTGAAAATAATTTAATTTTTTAGAAAAATTGTATAACGAATTGAAAAAAATTGAATTCTTTCGCGAGAATTTATTGAAAATAATTTGTATTTGGGGAAAAACTTTCAATTTAAAAAATAATTGAATCGTTTCGAATGATTTATTAAATTTTTAAAAAATATGAAATGAAAATTTTGTTACAAATAATTTAATTTTAGCAAAAAATTGAACAAAAAAAATTATTTTAACGAATTGCGAATTTTTGCGAAAAATTAGTAATATATTAGTATTTTTGAAAATAATAAAATTGTATTAAAAATGATTGTCATCCCCCAAAGAATTGTGTTATTTTTAAAAATAATTGAATTCTTACCAAGAATTTGATTAAAATTTTTGAAAATGACAGTTAACAATAATAATTAATTACATACAAATAAGTAAATTTTGAAAAGTTTAAACCTTAAATTATTTTTAATAATTAGAGTTTACACGGAGAGAGAATATATATTAAATTTTGTAAAAATATTTTCAAATTGGGGAAAAAGTGCAACAAAGCGAAATTTTGATATTAAAAATACTAAACTTTAAAAATAGTTTTGTGAAATTTATTAAAGTTATATTAGAATTTAACTGATATTCTTGATATTTGATATAATTAAACTAAATTTCACATAAGTTTTTTTAAAGTTTAGTATTTTTTATATCAAAATAAAATCTGGGGATTTTATTTGAAAGTCTAATTGACTCATTTTGTCGGGAGAAATTCAAGTGAAATAATAAAATGAGGAAAAAAAATGGAATCTAGTGGATTTTATTGTAAATATCAGACAAATCTCTTTGAAGCGTAAACAAAACTCTTGGAATTCTGCATTCCTCATTTGGAAAAGAATTTTTTTCTTCCACTCTTATGAAACCAAGACCTTGACGCTTATTTTGCATTGCAAAAATTTCCTCCACTGCGTTCAGGAAGAGCAGAGACGTTTTTCTGATATTTTTTTCCCCGCACGTCCTGGAAACACTTTTGTGACGCTTGATTAGCTCAAAGTCTTTTGAAGATTGTATCGTGTATTCGAGACCCTGTCGAAATAGTGAAAGTGAATCAATTGATAATGAGAAATTGCAAAATTTTGTTAAAAACAACTTTAAGTCACAGGTCAGGGAGAAGGTGTAAATTAGGGAGGACTTGTGATTTTTATCTGAAGGAAACAATTGAGAATTTCAAAACTTAATTCTTTTGGAAAAATTAATAGAAAAAAAATTCTTCAATATAATTTAGAAAAATTAAAAACTAAAAATTAAAAACTAAAAATTAAAAACTAAAAACTAAAAATTAAAAATTAAAAAAAAGTGAAATGAATTTATAATTGAAAATTATGAACTACAGAATAATTAAAAATCAATTTCAATCTTTGTGGATAATTAATTTTCCATTAATATGAAATACAATGTAATTAAATGTGATTGTTGTTACGTTTTATAAGCATTTAATCAAGTGCTCTTCACAAACAGTTTCAATCAATCTTATTTAATCCCATAATCCCCCCCGAGAGAAGGATTAAATGGTGAAAGTTCGTTGTAAAGTCTTCTATTTAAGCACCAGGGAAGAATATATATAGGGAGTAAAAGATATGGACAAAGATTATATATTTTATTATCGTTTCTGTTTTTCTTCTTCGTTTTTTTTCTATTTTGTCAAAAAAAAAAACAGTTTTCACGCAGCTTCTGGATATTGAAACTAATTAAATTGAACTCAAGTTCAGAACAAATTACAGCTACCTCTTTGATGATCTAAAATCTCATCTCATCTCATCTAAACTATTCTCTGACCGGAAACTCATCAAATGATGACTTTGCGAGTTTCGTTAGTAGCTGAATAATCATTGTACCAGATCACAAGTTCGAAAAAAACGAAACAATTTTTTTTCAATCTGCCTTAGTGACGAAAAAATTATTTTTTGTCCTCATTTTTTTTATCGCGGTTAATTTTATTCGAATGGATAGAAATGTTTGTAAAAAAAACTTTAATTTCTTGGATTTCGAATATTTGCATGTCAGTTTTAACAACTCTTAAAAATTAATTATGGGATTTTTTATTTTCAAATATCAACTACAATTTTTAAATAATTAATTATTTTTTAATAATTATTTAAATAATGCCTTTCAATGGAAGAGTTCAATTATTTTTGTAAATAGAGTAAAATTTTTTGCTAAAATTTAATTTTTTTGAACAATTAAAAAATTTTTATTTTCTGCAAAATTTCACTAATGAATTCAATTATTTTCTAAAATTTTAATAAATTCTTTTAAAATAATTGAATTTTAACGAAAAATTTTGTTATTTATTACCATTGTTTAAAATTTATTTATCTTTGGAAGGGTTCAATTATTTTTGTAAATATAGTAAAATTTTTTCCAAATTCAATTTTTTAAAACAATTAAAAATTTTTTTTTTGCAAAATTTCACTAATGAATTCAATTATTTTATAAATTTTAATAAACTCTTTTAAAATAATTGAATTCTCACGAAAACTATTGTTATTTATTATCTTTATTTATAATTTATTTATTTTTGGAAGAGTTCAATTATTTTTATAAATATTGTTAAAATTTTTGACAAAATTAAATTTTTTCAAACAATTTTTAATAAAATTTCACTACAGAACTCAATTATTTTCTAAAATTATAATAAATTCATTTTAAATAATTGATTTCGCATGAAGACTGTTATTATTTATAAAAATTTATTAATTCAATTATTTTTATAAATAGTAAAATTTCTGACAAAAGTAAATGATTTTTAACAAAATTTTAATAAATTTTCACTAAAGAATTTAACTTTTCTTAAAATTACAATAAATCTTTCATAATTAAATTATTTTTTAAATAAAATAAATAATTTATTGTCTAAAATTTTAAGAAATCCGTAGAAACAATTCAAATATTGTTAATAGCAGTAAAGCTCTTTGCAAAAATTAAATTATTTTTAATACAATTTTAATATAAAATTTCATGAAAGAATTAAATATTTTTTTTGTTTATAATAACATTATATTTGAAAAAAATCTAATATTTTCTAAAATTTTTTTAAATCTTTAAAAAAAATTAAATTTTTCTTAATTTGTAATAAAATTTTTCGAAATAATTCAATTATTTTCTAAAATTTTTAAAAATCTTTCAAAAAAATTCAATTTTTCTTAATTTGTAATAAAATTTTTCGAAATAATTCAATTATTTTCTACATTTTAATAAAAAAATTTTGAATGAATTAAAAGTTAATTTAGAAAAGTGTAATACAAGTATCAAAAAAATTAAATTATTTTCTAAATATTTTTCAAAAATTCAAGAATTTAATTGTTTAACTTCGATTATTAAGAACCGCGATTATTTTAAAAACTTGAAAGAAATTCTTCATAAAATTCAATTTACTGTCAAAATTTTCAATAAAAATTATTGAAGAAACTCCATTATTTAAAAAAAAATTGAAAGAAATTTCTTAAAAGAATTATTTAATTAGAATTTTCGAAAATTTAAATAAAAGTATTTGAAGAAATTTAAAGAAATTCTTCAAAAGAATTTAATTCGGAATTTAAGAAATTTTATTATTTTCTTGTCAAAAATTTAATTATTTTCATGAATAATAAAATTCTTTGATGTAATTCAATTGTTCTCTATTTTTTTGATAACATTCTTGGCAATAATTTAATGATATAATTTCAATAAAATAGTTTTGAAATTGAAAATTTTAGAAAAAAATTGGTTATTTTATAATTTTTTAATAAAATACAAAGCAAGAATTTAATTATTTATTCAGATTTAAAATGATAAAAGTCAACCAAATTTGTAATTGTTTTGGAGAAAAATTTTTTTTTTAAAATTTATAATTTTACGAATAACTATTTTTATGGTTTTGACAGTGAAATTGAATTTACAAATTAAATAATACATTTGAATGCAATAATATTTAGTGTATTGAATTTGAAAAAAAATGTTGGCCGAAATTTATATTTTTTTCGTATAATTTATTATTCATTTGCATTAAAAACTTTGAAAAAAAGTATTTTTTATAAAAAATTTATATCGAAAAATATTTGTTTTAATCTCTGATCATAAATTTCGGGAATTTTATCTCAAAAATCAAATTTTTGAAAATAAATGAATGATTAATTATCGTATTGTTATTGTTAACATTTTGAGAATTTTATCTCAAAAATCTAATTTTTGAAATACAATGAATGATTAATTATCGTTTTGCTATTGTTAACAACAAAATTTCTTTATAACAGTAATTAAAAGTTTTAAATTATCCATCAAAGGGAAAAAATTTGATTCTTTTACTTTTTAAATTTTTAATTTTTCTAAGAATCATTTTTCCTCTAATTGTCCTCTAATTATTCAATGACTTTTTAATTGTTTCCAATGAAATTAGAATAGAATGGAGCACATTTAATTTAAATTTGAGAAATTAAGAGATTCATAAAATTCAACATAATGGTTCAATTTTTTTTCCTTCTTTTTTTGTATCCGAACTTGACGTTTGTAAGATGTGATATGCCGTGAGAAAAACGGTAAAACTAGGAAGCATGAAAAAAAACTGTTTTGTAATTCGAAACAATCTTTTATATTATATACTCGTGTACACACATGTATGTGTACTTTCGATTTCGAAGGTCTAATCGTAATTCGCGTATCAATAGCTTTAGTGGTAATTTTTCGTGTAGCTTTTTATATATAATTTATACAAGATCGTGAGCATTGGGGACTATTTAAAGAGAGAAACGACAGGGACTTGTTCAAGTGGCAATAAGCATTAATGAAGGAAGGTCGGAAAATTGATATGCGGATAAATTACTAATCTATGGGATTAACGTTGTTCCTTGTTGAAGGTGGTAATTACTTAGAAAGCAGTTCAAAACCCGTGTGTTTACTGGTCAGTAAACTCTTGCGAACTTCTCTATATAAACGAGATTTATCATATTTTTTTCTTTTTTTAAAATAAAAACTCAAGCCGTCAGTCATATTTTTATTTTCAAACATGAATGTATATATAATTATTTTACCGGCTCACTTCTGCACGGGGAAAATTAAATATTTATTACCTTATTTCCCGGTTAATCTAATCTTTATTTGTTTGCGTAATATTTTTTTTATTTTCTGCCTTCAATTGTTGAAATTTTTTTTACTAACTGTAAAAATAGGAAAATTGTATTTTTTCCTGATAGAAGAATTATTAGTTTACGTAATATTTTTCAATACTTTGTTTTTGTATTTATTTTGTTTTCAATTATTTAAATTCTATTGCCGGGGTTGCAAGAAGTCAGGGAAATGAATGAAAATTCAGAAATGTTTTTTAAAGGACTGAAAAAAATTAAATGTTTAAAATTCATTTTAAAAAATTCTGAATTTTTGTTTCTTTGATTTGCTTATAAACTATGCAATTATCACGAATTTAAAAAAAATTAATTTTTTATTTTTCTGACAAGAATTTATTTCAAATAATTTACTTCTGTTGAAGAACTCCCATAAAGTTATTACTTATAAATTTTTCAAAAAAATACTTCATTAAATGTGATGAAATATTTTTGTGAAAAATTTTAATTTCAATTCTGTTGAAATTAGTTTCAATTTTAAAAATTTAAACTGTAATTCTTTGAATGAATATTCAACTTTATAAATGAATAGCAAAATTCTTCGACAAAATTCAATTATTTTGAGGAATTGTAAAATAAAATTCATTGTAAAATTCAATTATTTTCTTAAGTAATAGTATTCGTCACAAGAATTCAATTATTTTCAGCAATTTTAATAAAATTCGTAGCAAAATTTCAATTATTTTCGAAAATTTTTCTTAATACAATGATTATCAATATTCTACTATTTTAATAAAATTTACCAAAAGAATTCATTTATTAAACAAATTTTTTTATTAATATTCTGTACAGACATTTAATTATTTTCCAAAGAAATAAAAAATTCACGCAGGAATTCGATTTTTTCATCAATTTTAGTAAAATTCATGTCAACATTTTAATTATTTAAAAAAAAAATTTTTTTAATTCAATGATCATCAATATTCTACTATTTTAATAAAATTTTCCAAAAGAATTGAATAATTAAATAAAAATTTCATTAATATTCTACTCAGACAATTAATTATTTTACAAAAAAATAAAAAATTTCTGGAGAAATTCAATTATTTTTAACAATTTTAATAAAGTTCTTGGCAAAATTTCAATTATTTAAAAAAAAAATTTTCTTAATTCAATGATCATCAATATTCTACTATTTTAATAAAATTTACCAAAAGAATTGAATAATTAAACAAAATTTTTAAAAATATTTTACACAAGCATTTAATTATTTTCCAAAAAAATTCACGCATGAATTCAATTATTTAAAAAAGAATTTGCATACATTTTTTCGATAAAATGAAATGTTTTAAAATTTGGCAATAAATTGTTCGCAGTAATTTAATTATTTTTATAAATTTCACAATTCTTTTTAAGGATTTAATAATTTTTGTAAATAGTAAAATCATTCGCAGAAAGTCAATTATTTTTATAAACAACAATATTTATCACAAGAATTGAATTAGTTTCTAAAAATTTATTTTTGATTTTTTTATCGACTTTTATTTTAAAATTGCGACTTTTTCGACTTTTCTACCAAAGTTTGCGAAAAAAAACCATATTTTTAGTATAAAATGTAATTTACATCGATTTTTATAGCGTGAAAAGTATAATTATAGACAAATTTTTGGGAATTATTTGGTTTTGAATAAGTTTTCTAATTAAATGTGTAAATTATTGTATTTAAAAAGATTTTCAATAATTGTAATTCTGTAAAATTTAATTGAAACTAAATCAAGTATTTCATTCAAATTTTTGAAAATTAACTTTTAAAGAATTTTAATTGAAAATTTTGGAGATAATATTAAAATATCATAAAATTTTAATGAATAATTTTCAAGTGTAAATTCAATAAAAATGAAAATTAATGAAAGATAGGTTTTAAAAATAATATTAAAATAGTTTTGAAAAAAATAATTCTCTCAATTATTACGTTCAAATTTTTTAAAATTCAAATATTTTCAATACTTTCGAAAATTCAAATTCATACACAAAATAATAAAATTAAAATTTTTCATAATTCTTTTCAACATTTTGGAAAATATAATCATTGTATATTCAAAATTTTCAATTAAAATTGTTCAAAAAAAAAAAAAATTCTTTTATACGATACAAAAATTTTCCAATTATTCTCGAAAAATTACATTACAATATTTATCAAAAATCAGTTCTTATAATTGTTTTATCATAATTTTTTACGATTCAATTACCTTCGAATAAAGTAAATAAAAAGTTTTTCAAAATTTACTACTTTAGAAATTTTGAGAAATAATTTATTTATAATTAAAATTCTTTGAAAAAATTTTCAAAATTCACTACTTTAGAAATTTTTAAAAATAATTTATTTATAAATAAAATTCTTTGAAAAATTTGATTACTTTTAATATATTTTTAAAAAAAACTCAATTATTTTTCAATTTTGCCGAATTTTGAATTTTACTAAGTTTAAATTAGTTTTGAAAAGACTTCACCTAATTTACATTTTTTAGACATTTTTTAATTGTATTAAATTGTGAAACTTTTTGTATTTTCAAAAAATTATTTAGAAATATTTTTAAAAAGGTAACTTTACGAATTTCTTTATTAAAATTTAAAAAAATTCTTCCTTAATTAATATCTTTAAATAGAAAAATGTCTTAAATTATTATAAAAAATTGAATTTTTTTTTATTTAAATAATTGAATTTTTGAAGAAATTGCAAAAAATGATTAAAAATTCATATAGATATTTGATTTAGAGATAAAATTTAGTTAAAAACTGTAGAAAATAGTCGGATTTTGGAAAGAGTTACAGTTTTAATTTTTAGAAATTATTAAATTTCAGAAGTTGAAATTTTTTTAATTGTATTTCTTGTGAATAAAGATGTAAGAAGTATTTGAATATTTATTTAGTAAAATTATACAAATTTTGATTACTTTGAATTTTTGTGTCATAACACTGAATTAATAATAAAAAAATAATAAATAATAATAAAAATAAATAATAATAAAATAATAAATAATAAAAATAATAAAGAAATTAAATAACGATTTTTTCGACTTTTTTTCTATTTTTAATCGATTAAAGCGACTTTTTTGTTCCTTAAAGTCCATCCGAGGCCCGAATTAAGAAAATTGGGGAAATAAATTTTCTTTTAAATAAAAATAATTAATTAATAATTTTAAATAATAATAAATTTTTTTTTTTGGAAAATCTAATCATTTTTAGAATGAATCAAAATATTCGCTAGGAAAAATACAAAATTTCCTCTCGAAATCAGGGAAAAACGAAATTAAATTTTTGTGGAATCCTGATTTTTTTAATATTGAAAAGATAGGAAAAATGGGAAAAATTTATCTTCACAGTAATTAATTTACTTTTGTTAAATAATATAATAATTTAATTCTCTATTTTTTTTCAACATTCATTGTTAGTTAATGAGGATTTTTTTTTCTCAGGTGACAAATGGCTGGTCTCGTGCCTAGGAGTTCTTCATCTTAGTAAAGGTCTTTTTTATCGCGTCGTACCGGCAGATCAAGGCTTTGGTAACAGTGGCGAACCATCGGGATCACCGACATCGGAATACGCTGGTGTTTTCCGCTTTAGACTTTGGTGGTGCGGCGCCTGGGTCGAGGTCCTCGTCGATGACCGACTTCCTGCCGTTCATGGACGTCTGGCCTTCGTTCAAAGCCGTCACAGCGATCAGTTCTGGCCGGCTCTTCTGGAGAAAGCTTACGCAAAGTGAGACGATTATTTTCATCCTTTACCTTTCCATATTTAATTCAAGGTGACACACGTTCGAAATTTCAAGCTCAAGGTTATTTCAATTGATTTTATTTCAGTTTCAGTTGATTTCACCTCATTTTTCATTTGGATGCGACGAATTTTTATTCAATTTTGTGGAGGAATTATTTTTCTGCGATGGGGAAATTTAATTTACTTTTTAGTTTCATAATTAAAGAATTAATTATATTTATCAAGTGAATTGTAATAATAAGTAATTGTAATTAATTAATTATTGTTAATAATTAATAATTAATTGTAATTAATTAATTACAGTTCGTAATTAATTAATTACAGTTCGTAATTAATAATTAATTGATTATAGTTCATAATTAATAATTAATTGTAATTAATTGATTATAGTTCATAATTAATAATTAATTGTAATTAATTAATTACAGTTCATAATTAATAATTAATTGTGATTAATTGATTATAGTTCATAATTAATAATTCATTGTAATTAATTGATTATAGTTCATAATTAATAATTCATTGTAATTAATTAATTATAATTAATTTTTTTTGCATTTGTTTCTTAATTGTTAATTATTTTTTCGATCGCAATCGAAAATCGTAAACGAAATTCGAGAGATATTTTTTTGAAAGTTGAAGAGGTTTCTTTAGAAAGCGTAGGTGTTGATTGAATACGTCCTCGAGAATCAGTGAATCGAACGAGTTTAATCAAAGCAAGTGGTATCGAGAGGCGTTCTCCAGATGGTCATTCTAGATCGTTTACATGATCGCAACCAGTGAACTTTGTAATCTTTACAGAGACCCACGTGATCTTTGATCCTGTATCACTGATTTGCAGTGACTACCCAATGACTCTATGTCTATAAACATTTCCCCCATGATCTATTTGCGAAATTTTACTTACACAATTTTAATTATAATTATAATTATAATATAATTTATTATTATTTAATTTAAAAAAAAATTGTTTTCGAATAACAACTTCAATTTTTAAATAATCTCAAATTAAAAATTTGTGAAAAATTCAATTATTATAAATAGGACGTAATCAATTATTAATATTCGATATTTTCGAAAATTGTAATAAAATTCGTTGTAAAAATTCAATTATGAATGAATTCTAAGGAATTCCATTATTTTCAATTTTTTTTTGAAATTCTTTCAATGAATTTAGTTATTTTGCAAAATTGGCAGTTAATTAAGAGAAGAATGTAATTAGTTACTAAAAATGTAATAATCAAATGTTTAATTTAAACTATTAACAAACTAGAATGAATTTTTTTAAAGATCCAACAGTTTTGAACGTTCAAATGAACGAAATTTATTTATTTCTTCTCAAAATTAAATTTTTATTGCAATTATTTTACATCACTATCCAAAAAATTAATTACTGAGTTTAAAAACGTAAAAGTTTTGTTTTTAAATTTTCTTATGATTAGTAATTTATTAAAATATCTTCAATAAAAAATATTTCGTTCATTTGAAGGTTCAAAACTTGGAGATCATTTTCTTTGTAAAATTCAATATTGCTTTCAGAATTTTGAATTCAAAGTATTAAAAGTACTCCATTATTTTCAAAAGATTTAAAAAAAATCATCGAAAAAATGCAAATATTTTCCAAATTTAAAAAAAAAATTCTTTGTAAGAATTCTATTAGTTTTATGAATTATAAAATTCTTCTTAGGAATTCAATTATACTTAATATTTGAATGAAATTCCTTAAATAAATTCAGTCATTTCAAAAATGTTTTTAATTTTAAAATTAATGTATTGAAAATAATTGAATTCTTGCGAACAACTTTCTGAACATTTTGGAAAGTAATTTAATTGTTTTGAAGAATTTCTATGATTTTTTTGGAAAAAAATAGTTTTATTTATGATTTTAATAGAAAATATTTAAACTAATTGATTCTTAAGAAGACGAATTATAAAATGCAAATTATAAAAATAGTTAAATTGCTTTAAAGAATTTTAACATAATATTTAAAAATAATTGATTGTTTTGAAAGAATTTAAAAAAATTTTCAAAATAATTGTATTTAATCGAAAACTTTTATTAAATATTTTTAAACATAAATGTATTCTGTTAAGAATTTTTATTAAAATACTATTAAAAATAATTAAATTCCTGCAATGAATTTTACTATTTAAATAAATAATTCAATTTTTCTGAAGAATTTTAATACAATTTTTGAAAATAAATGAATTTAATTATTATTTTAAAAATAATTGTATTTTTTCGAGAAATTTTACTACAAATTAATTTAAAACAATTGCATTCCTTTGAAGAATTTTATAATTAATGAAAACAATTAAATTCTTTTGAAGAGTTTCTTTGAATTTTTTAAAAATAATCTATTTGAATTCTTCCAAAGAATTTTATAACAAATATTTTATTAATAATTAAATTTTGTGAAATTTTATTAAAACTGTGTTAAAAGTACAACAAATGTTGTTCAAATTTTAGAAAATTATTATATTTCTTTGAGTAAGTTTATTAAATTTTCTAAAAATAATTCAATTCCTTCGAAGAATTTTAGTATTTATAAGGAATATTTGAATTCTTGCAAAGATCTATAATGCAGTTTTTTTTTAATTGTTTGAATTCTTTTATGAAACTTTATTAAAATTATGTTAGACATACTTGAATTTTAATAAATTTTTTAAATTACATAATTTTTTGAATTTGCTCGAAACATTTTTTAATAAATTTTTAACAATAATTTAATTTCTACGCAAAAATCTTATTATTTATAAAACTAATTCTTGAATCAAATTTTGAAGAATTTCTTTGAATTTTTTTTAAATAATCTATTTGTTTTAATAATTTTGAATGGAAATTTTAAAATTAATTGAATTTTATGAAGAATTTCTTTCAAGTTTTTAAAATAATCGCTTATGTTAAAAATTGCGATAAAATACTTTATTGTTCAAGTTTATTAAAATTTTAAATTGTTTTGAATATAATTAAATTCCTGTGGAAAATTTTATTATTTATAAAAATGATTTAATTTTTACTATTTTTTAAAATAATTGAATAGTTTTCAAAAATTTACTAGAAGTATGGAAAATAAATGAATGTTTTCGAAAAATTTTATTAAAATTTAGAAAAAAATTTTCTGAATCCTTCAGAGTGAAATTTTATTAAAAAATTGACAGGCTATAATTTTTATAAAAAAATTGTGTCATTTTTTATTTTTATAAACAAATTGTGTTATTTTTTATTTTTAATGAAAATAATTTAATAGTTTACAAGAATTTTCTTAAAAATTTGCAAAATGATTGAATTTTTGAAGTATAAGTTTTTCAGACAATTTTAGGAATAATTGAATTTTTGAGATTAAATCCCGTTTGAAATTTTTTTTTAAGAGAATTGAATGTTTGCCAAGAATTTAGTAAATAATTGAATTGTTTCAATGGATTTATGCAAATTTCAGGAAAATAATTGAATTTTTTCGTAAAGTTTTATTAAAATTGTATTAAAAAGAAAATTGGGAATATTAATTAATTTATTTCTTCTTTCTGCAGAGAAAATTAGAAAAAAATATTAGGAATGAAATTTTATTCGAAATTAGCAATTTACAGAGAGTTGAATACATTGTTTTTTACTTACTTCCTCATTTTTTTTCGGAAACGTAAAATGAATTGTGATCGTATCTTTGACAATAATAAGGAATTCTCTTTATGCCACCAACTAAGTTCATGAAAAGCGAAAGAAAAGATGTTTATTACATTTTTTTTATATTGTTTCCTATACGGATTTTCTCTTAAAAACTTCTCAGGTTTGTTAATTGACTCTCTGTTTCATTGGTTGTGTAACAAAATGATTAAACAAATTTTCATTTGATTCCGTATTCAACTGAACGGATGTTAGATTTTCTTTAGTGATTAAGAGTACGATTTTTTGATTTTACTCTTCTATTTTACTCTTGTATTTTACTCTTGTATTTTACTTTTGTATTTTACTCTTGTATTTTACTCTTGTATTTTACTCTTGTATTTTACTCTTGTATTTTACTCTTGAATTTTACTCTTGTATTTTACTTTTGTATTTTACTCTTGTATTTTACTCTTGTATTTTACTCTTCTATTTTACTCTCAGTTTAGTTTACTTTCTTTTATATAGTCTTTTTACTATTTACCCTCCTTTTATTCATCTATATATCTTTCTTTCAAGGAAAGTCGCGGAGAGAAGACTGCCATCTCACTGAGATGGTGTATACGTCCTTGCCGAACAAGTAACGGTGGATTATGAGAAGTGAAGAGAGAGAGAGAAAAAAAATTCATGGAGAGGAGGAGAAAGAGGTCATCTAAAGAAAGAAGGCGAGAGAAAAAGGCAATCCTTCTTCTGTGCTTCTCGTATACTCTCTTTTTTTTATTCTCCTTGTTTTAAATCCTTTTTTCATTCCGATATATAGTAAAATACTAATGTAATGCCTCCGATGCAATCGCGATTACTGCTTCGTAATTCACCTGACTGTGGTAATGTCAGCTTTTATTTTTCGACTTTTTAGCCACCGAGAAATGCAATTCATTTATTTTGCCTCGAAAAACAAGCGTAAAAAAATCTCTCAGACTTCCGAAACAGAATTTTTGTCTTTGAAGATCAATTTCGAATATAGTTCAAAAAAGGGAGATAAAAATAGTTTCAAAAAGGAGATAAGAATAGTTTCAAAAATGTTTCAAACAGTTTTAAACAGTTTCAAAAATTTTCCAACAATTTCAAACGTTTTCAAACAATATATGAAAATAGTTAAAAATATATGGCACAATTGTTCTCAAACTAAACCGTTTTCGATGTTTCTTGAAAAAATTTCTTCGAAACTCAACTAAGTAAAATGCAATGGGGATAAATAAAAGTTTCGTATGTGCGTTGTATAATAATGAATATATAAGCAATTGTACTTTCTATATTGTATACATTTTTGCTTTCGCAAGGAAACCTATAAAGACATTCGTACAAAGGAAAAATTTGCAGTTATCTTTTCACTCTAGGCATCACTTGCAAAGAATTGGTATTGTTACAATTTTTCTGTGAACAGAAAAATCCCCCTAAAACAAGAGAGATAAGAATTCTCGTAAAACTTTATGGAATAACATTTTCCCAAATGTGCGCAATGCTCACTTAAATGCATTTCCAGTTTTCGAAGAGTAGTCACATTTAATCTCACGAGAGTGCTTACTGCCGTGAGTATTTTCTCAAGGAAGACAAGTTGATCCTCAAATGAAAGAGACTTGAACGCTTTTAACATCATGTTCCAATCATTTTTTTTTAGTTTCCAATATTAACGATTTTAGAAAGGGAAATTTTCCCTTCTGAAATTGGGTTTTACTTTTAGTAATTAGGCATTACTGTTAGTATATATTTTTATATATTTTCATATATTTTTATATATTTTTATATATTTTCATACATTTTCATATTCATTTTGAATATATTTTTTAATATTATTTATTAGATTTACGTATATTAGAATATTATAATAATTTACTGTATGAAAGAAGGTGATTTAAATTAAAATTTGTATAACAAAATTTTCTAGTTATCGACGCGGAGGAAATAATGTGAAATACGACTCAATTGTTATTTAAGTGGAAGAGGACATTTATTGGCGAAAAAGAAAAGCGACAAATGCAATAAGGAGCTTCCATATAAAGCTGAACAGAATGCACATAGATACTCTACTTTCATGAAAACAGAGACATACCAGGAAGTGGAACATCAAGAATGTAAGATATACAAACGGACACAAAGGCACATTTTTTATAATGTCTTCTTGTGGAAAGTCCATAACTTTTGTGACAGACAAGACAAAATCTTGAAACATTGAATATTCCAAGCATTGTCCCAAATGCACTTTTTAATGGTGAAACCGTGTATTGAAAAACAATTTAAACGGGGCTCCAAAAAAATATGTATAAGTAAAAAGAGAAGGAGAGAGAGAGGAGAGACAGAGAGGCAGTATTTGCATTTTTATAAATGCATTAAAGTAACTTCCAATTTAATTTCAAGCTTTTCGGTTTCTGTGAAAGGAGAAAAAATTTAACCAACAATGAAGAAGGAGTAAAAACAAAACGAAAACAATGAAAAAATAATCATAGAAATGCTCATTTATTGGGAATGAGTTAAATTAAGAGTATTAAAACTTTTCGAAAACAATAAAAAAATAAAAATATTCGAATAGAATCACAATAATCTCTATCTCTATAGTAATAATCGTTGTATTCTGGTAATTCGTTCAAAGTTTTGTTTACTTACTAACATTTTTTTAATAATTTTTTTTTAAATGCTTTCAAATTTCAAATTAATAAATTTTAATGAAACTCAAATTTTATTAACATGCAATTAAAAATATTTAAATTCCTGCAATGAATTTTACTATTTCAAAAAATAATTCAATTTTTCCGAAGAATTTTATTAGAATTTTTGAAAATAAATGAATTTAAATTATTATTTTAAAAATAATTGTATTTTTTCGAGAAATTTTATTACAAATTAATTCCAAATAATTGCATTCCTTTGGAAAATTTTATTATTAATGAAAATAATTAAATTCTTTTGAAGAGTTTCTTTGAATTTTTTTTAAATAATCTATTTGAATTTTTCCAAAGAATTTTATTACAAATATTTTATTAATGATTTAATTTTGTAAAATTTTATTGAAACTGTGTTAAAAGTATAATTTTTATCCAAATTTTAGAAAATTATTAGATTTCTTTGAGTAATTTCATTAAATTTTCCAAAAATAATTCAATTCCTTCAAGGAATTTTAGTATTTATAAGAATAATTGAATTTCTGAGAAGATCTATAATGAATTTTTTTTAATAATTTGAATTCTTTTATGAAACTTTATTAAAATTACATTAAACATACTTGAATTTCAATAAGTTTTTTAAATTACATAATTTTTTGAATTTGTTCGAAGCATTTTATTAAAATTTTAAACAATAGTTAAATTTCTCCGCAGAATTTTAATATTTGTAAAACTAATTCTTGAATCGAATTTTATTCAAATTTAAAAAAAATAATTTTGATTTCAGAAATTTACGTAAAAATTTTTTGTAAATAATTGAATACCTTTGAGAAATTTCATTTAAAGTGTATTGGAAATAATTGAAATCGTGCGAAGTACTCGAAAATAAAAATGACTAAAATTTTTGAATTTTTGATTTTCAAATATTTTTGGATAAATTCATAATCAAAATTCAAAAATTCAATTATTTCTCAGATTTTCTGTAAAATTTATATAAAAAATTCCATTATTTTACACATTTTTAAGAAAATTCTTGTGAAATATTAAATTATTTTTTTTTAAATTAAAAAAAAACACAATTTGTTTATAAAAATTTAATTTACTCAAGTTTTTTTATAAAACTTCACTGAAAGATTCAGTAAAATTATTTTTAATTTTTAATAACATTTTTATCAAAAAAATTCATTTATTTTCCAAACTTCTAATAAATTGTTAGAAACATTCCAATTATTTTTAAAAATAGTAAGATTATTCGTAAGAATTAAATTATTTCTATAGAAAATAAAATTTTTCACAAGAATTCAATTATATTCAAATAAACAATTTTAATAAATTTCAACAATAAAGTATTTAATACTAATTTTTAACACTAGCGATTGTTTTAAATACTTGAAAGAAATTCTTCATAAAATTCAATTATTTTGAAAATTTGTAATTAAAATTATTTAAAAAAATAGATTATTTAAAAAAAATTCAAAGAAATTCTTAAAAAAAAATTAATCAGGCTTTTGAAAATTTTTAATAAAATTCGTTGAAAAAATTCAATTATTTTCATTAATAATAAAATTGTTCAAAGGAATACAATTATTTTGAAGTTAATTGTAGTAAAATTTCTCGAGTGAATACAATCATTTTTTAAAATATTAATTAAATTCAAGTATTTTCAAAAATTCAGATAAAATTTGTCGGAAAAATTGAATTATTTTTTTAAATAGGAAAATTAATCGCAGAAATTCAATTATTTTTAATAGTATTTTAATAAAATTTCTTAACAGAATATATTTATTTTTAAAAAAATTAATAAACGTTTTCGATTGAATAAAATTATTTAAAAAATTTTTAATAAAAGTTCTTTAAAAAACATTCCGTTATTTAGAAAAATTATGTTAAAATTCTTTAAAAGAATTAAATTATTTTTATAAATTGTAAGATTCTTTGCAAAAATTTTAATGATCTTTATGACATTAAATAGGTATAAAATTAAAAAAAATAAAAAGAACAATTTTATAAAAAGGATAGGAAACAAAAAAGTACAAAAGTAACTTCAAACTGCGAACAGATTACCTGAATTTTCTATGAATTTAATTAAAATTGTATTGGAAATAATTGAATCATAAAGAATTTTATCAAAATTTTTGAAAATTAAATTAAATGAAATTAAATTTCTACAGAAAATTAAATTAAATTAAATTAAATTTCTACAGAAAATTAAATTAAATTAAATTAAATTTCTACAGAAAATTAAATTAAATTAAATTTCTACAGAAAATTAATTTATTTTTGAAAATAATTAAATTCTTGCGAAAGATTGTGTCTTTAACATTTTTTTTTAAATAATTGAATTGTTTCAAAGAATTTTATTAATATTTTAGAAAACAAAGACTTACAAAAGTTTATAAATTGGTAATTAGTTAAACATTGTTTTAGTTCTTATTAAATAATAAGAAAGAATAATAAAATATTTTACATGTTTTTGTAAGACTTTATTAAATAGGGATAGAGGTTTGAAAGGATTTTTTTTTTGTTATCGTCAATTATAAAATACTTTTTGTCACAAAATGAAGTTAAATGAATTGAAATAAATAGAATAAAAATTTTATTCATACAAATTAGAAAATTTCCTAATTGAAAAAATAGAAAATTAACTATTTGCTATTTTTACTCTAGAGACAAAAGAATATTAGTCCACATGCGAAAAGAATGAAACTGAAACAAAAAAAAATTCACAAATTTTTACAAAACAACAAAAACATTCCATTTGGATGTTAATTTTATATTTTGTAATTCCCTTTACTCTAATGAAAAAAAAAATTTACGATTCACCGACTTTGATGAAAATTGGTACTGTGATGACTGTATATAATTTTTAGCTAATCAACTTTTATAATAGAAGAACTTAATGGACAAGTAGACAAAAAATTAGTCTTGCTATTCTAACGGAACAGTAGTCATATAATACTTTTAGAATCTTTGTTGTTGTCGTCATCATCATCATCATCAAGGTAGAATTTAAGTATCAAAATGTTTTAAGACACACGCAGATCTTATCGAGAAAAGATTTACCTCAGTCAATGGACATTAAAGAGGTGAAATGTCAAGTAGGAAGCGTATAAAATCGTGACCGCTGAGTATTTTCCAAGGGCGCAGAATGCAAACTCCTTCAACATCCACTTAACATGTAAAATATTTACCTATAAGCTCATTACCTTCTTCCGGTAAAACTTTGTAACAAGACACATTGTCGGTAGACAAACGCGATCCTCTCATCATCACCGTCAATAATTTTACTTTATCATCATCATCATCATCATCATCATCACCACGCAATAACGAATCACTCGCGAGGAATTTGATTTCAATTTATTTTTTTTAACAACAAATATATATAAAGATTTCTAAATCTAATTATAATTTTTTTAGTACATAAACTTTCTAAGCCAGAGGGCAATTAAAATTACTACAATGCAATTATATTTCTTCACATTGCATGATAATACAATTGCAGAAATGACTCGTGCGAGGAAATTAAAAATCTTAACCGACTACAAATTGAATACTTAAATTAATTTAGCAAAATTGATAATAAATGGACAGCAATAAATAACTAAAATCATAATTTGATAAATTATTACTAATAATTATTATTTACTAATAAATTTACTGTTTAGTTTTGAATACAATTTAACTTTTAATATAATTTTACAAATAAGCAAAGGATTATTTAGTTTGTAATACAAAATATAATTTTACAAATAAGGAAAGAGAAAAGTTTTAATATTTCTTTTTTGTTTTACAAGGAAAGCTTCTAATTAATGATAATTAGAGGGGAAGTTACTATAGAGGAAATTAATTGCTCTGGAATAATTTTTAATGCGCCTTGGAAGGAAAGAAGTCGAAGAGGGAGTTGGAGAAGAAGAGAAAGAACCCTTTTAGAAAATGGATGTTTGGAGACAAGAAATTGTGGAACCAATGGAGCACTGACCTCCGATCCTTCATTGCAAGCAAGCAAGCAACGAACTGACTACTTAGCAAGTGAAAGTATTGCCCCATGTGTGTTTTGTATTTATTTGAATGCAACTTTACTGCCACACAATCATTTTATAAGCTCGATCACAATTCACTGAATTCATCACTTCATTTTTCAAACAGACAGAGATTGTATTTTTATTTTTTTACGATTAAATTTTGTTTTCGTGATTAATATCATTATTCGAAATTTAAAATAGGGAAAATATATTAATTACAGAGACAAAAATTAAAAGAGAGAAAAATATATTAAGCATTGAAATAAAATTTGAAACGAGAAAAATGTTGTAATTGCAGAAACGAAAAAATTTTATTAATCACAGAAAGAAAAATTAAAAGCAAGAAAAATATATTAAGCACCGAAACAAAATTTGAAACGAGAAAAATGTATTAATTGTAGAAACGAAAAAATTGTATTAATCACAGAAACGAAAAAATTTTATTAATCACAGAAAGAAAAATTAAAAGCAAGAAAAATATATTAGGCACCGAAACGAAATTTGAAACGAGAAAATTGTATTAATTGTAGAAACGAAAAAATTGTATTAATCACAGAAACGAAATTTGAAACAAAAATATTTGAAGCAACGAATCAAAATTTGACACGAGAAAAATGTACTAATTGCAGAAACGAAAAAATTGAATTAGTCACAGAAACAAAATTTAAAACTAGAAAAATATATTAAGCAACGAAACAAAATTTGCAAACGAGAAAAATGTTGCAATTGCAAAAACGAAAAAATTGTATTAATCACAGAAACGAAATTTGAAACAAAAATATTTGAAGCAGCGAAACAAAATTTGACACGAGAAAAATGTATTAATTGCAGAAAGGAAAAAATTTTATTCATTACAAAAACAAAATTTAAAACAAGAAAAATATATTAAGCGTCGAAACAAACTTTGAAACGTGAAAAATGTATTAATTACAAAAACGAGAAAATTGTATTAATCGCAGAAACAAAATTTGAAGCAAAAAAAATATATTAAGCGCCGAAACAAAATTTGAAACAAGAAAAATGTAGCAATTGCAGAAACGAAAAAAATC
The DNA here is from genome assembly GCA_032873175.1 of Leptopilina drosophilae. NCBI lineage: Eukaryota > Metazoa > Arthropoda > Insecta > Hymenoptera > Figitidae > Leptopilina > Leptopilina drosophilae. The sequence continues at coordinate 453,298 of CM065485.1, forward strand.
ATAAATCACAGAAACAAGATTTGAAACAAAAATATTTGAAACAGCGAAACAAAATTTGAAACGAAAAAAATGTATTAATTACAAAAACGAAACAATTTTATTAATCACAGAAACGAAATTTGAAACAAGATAAATATATTAAGCACAGAAACAAAATTTAAAACAAGAAAAATTCATTGCAATAAAATAAAGGAAAACAAGATGGATATAGAAAAAATAAGTAAAGGCAAATTTATTTTTGGTTACAAGAAAAAAAATGCCTTTAATATTGGTTGCTTTGGTTTTATTAAAGTGCAATAAATGGAAATAGAGAGAAAATAATGTCCTCGAGATTCTAGACGTGTGTTCGTTAAAGAAGTCAATTGAGTGAAAATGGAAAACAATTCTTTGGAAGTTACAAGTGAATCAAGAGTAGTCAAGAAAGAACAAATCAAAACCTCGTGTGTACTTTACTTGGTTTTCTAATGGAAATCGGTGGTGCGTTTCGCATATCCTATTGCGCGCGTGTCATGCTATCAAGCTTTCTATTTGATTCCAATCGCGAAGACCGGTATTTAATTATAAACTTTTTCTGTTTTATCCGTAACAATATTTTATTAATTTTGCAATTTAGTGGTAAAGAAATTGGCAGATTTTAGTGAATTTTTTGTCAATAGTCATAAATATCAGTCAGCATTACTAAGTTTGGTTAAAAAAAATATTCAAATTTTGTGATAGTAATTTATTCTTGGTCATTTTCAAGAAATTTTGTTCATATTCATTATTTTCAATTTTATTTATTTATTTTTTAATTTTATTTTGTTCTTTATTTTATTTTGTTTTTTATTCTATTTTATTTTTTATTTTACTTTATTTTTTATTTTACTTTATTTTTTATTTTATTTTATTTTATTTTGTTTTTTATTTTATTTTGATTTTGATTTTGATTTTATTTTCTTTTTATTTTATTTTACATTTCCCAAGGAAATTGGAAAAAAAGTCAGGAAAAATTAAATTCGTCTAGGAAATATTAGAAAATTTTATCAAAAGTACTGGAAAAGTGACAATTTTCTTGAATTACTTCTTTTTATATATTAATTCTGGAAATTTATTTTTCTGGTTTTTAGGGCTTAAAAACATTCTTAAAAAAAGTAAAAACCTTATAATTTTTATTAGTCTACAAAACTTTTCAATCATCAATAAATTTAATTTTTCTTATTTTTTCTGTAAATAATTAAATTTCTTGATTTAAAATAATTAAATTCTAGATAAGGTTTCTCAAAATTATTTCAAAGAGGTTTTTAATTAAAATTTTTGAAAGATTTCATTATACTGTGAATAAATTAATAATAATTAAATCTTTAATTTTAACAGTATTTTAGTTTTGAATAATTTTATTTAAAATTTTGAAAAAATTAAGTCTATGCAATATTTATTCAATAGTTTTAAGATTTTAATACTCATAAAGTTAATAATTTTAATTAAATGAGAAAAGCTTTTAGTTAAAATTTGTTACAATTTTCATGAATATTTGAAATATTTCGAATTAAAAAATAAAATTAAATTAAAATAAATGTGAATAAAAATGTTTAAAAAATCCTTAATTAATTTTATTTTAGATCTTAAACTAAAATTTTTGGAAATTATCATTTGTTATGAAAAAAATTAATAAAACAACATTTATTCAATGAATTATTTATGTTTTTAAATTTATAAATTTTAAATAAAATTTATCAAAAATCAGACTTCTGAAAAATGTTATTTTAGTTTTTTTTTAAATATTTAAATTAAAAAAAAATTATTAAGTAATTATCAAATTAACTGAAATTTTTCAAAGTTCTATTGAAAAAAATTAATTAGTTAAATAATTTTTGAGTGATTATTATTTAAAATTCTGAAAAGTTTGACAATTGTTTTTACGTAAAAATTAAATTTGTTCGAGGAATTTAATTAAATTTATGTAAATACTGAAAATAATTGAAATTTTCGAAAGAGTTGTATTAAATTTTTTGAAAATAAATAAATGAATACTTTCAAGAAATTTTATTGATATTTTTAAAAATAATTGAATTCTATCAAGAAAATTTTTCGAAATTTCTAAAAATAATTGAATTCTATAAAGAAAATTTTTCGAAATAAATTGTACTGAAAATTATTGAAATTCATCGGAATAATTTTTTCATTTCTGAAAACAATTGAATTCTTGCTAAATGTTTTATTAAAATTTATGAATATATAATTGTTGCAAAGAAAATTAAAATTTAGTGGTAGAATTTAGTGAATAAAAATTATATTCAAAATAATTGAAAAAAAAACAAATAAAATTTCAAAACAAATAAATGAAAATTTTGTAGTCATAGAATTTGGTAAATAAAAGTTATATTACAAATAATTGAATACTATAAAATAATTGAATAATTGAATAAAAATTTTTTTAAATAGATAAATTATTTCCTCAAAATGAAAAATTGTTTTTAAAATATTCGAATTCTCACGAGGATTTTCATTGAAGTTGTAATGAAAACAGTTAAGTTTCTACAAAACTTAGTAATTATAAAAAACAATTGAATTCTTGTGATGAATTTTATTATTTGTAAAAATACTTGGATTCTCTCTAAGAATTTTATTATTTAGAAAAATAACTGAATTCTTGTGAAGAATGTTACTAAAATTTTCGAAAATAATTGAATCGCTTCGAAGAATCTTATTATTATTATTTTAAAAAATAATAAATATTTTCTAATAATTAATTAGTCAATAAGGCAATTTTTCGAAATTTTGAATCTAAAATCGTTCAGCTTAATAATAATAATTTTCGAAAATAATTGAATCGTTTTGAAGAATCTTATTATTATTATTTTAAAAAATAATAAATATTTTCTAATAATTAATTAGTCAATAAGGCAATTTTTCGAAATTTTGAATCTGAAATCGTTCAGCTTAATAATAATATTTTTTTTTTATAATTTTGCAATTTATTAGTAAATATTGATAAAACAAGTAAAATATTGATAAATAATAGTAAATATCGTTAAAAAAATATTAAAATAGTAAATATCATTAAAAGTTAGTCAATATTAGTAAATATTGTCGTGAAAAAAATGTTTTGTCTCGCGATAGTAATTTATCTAGATTATTCGACGTCTCGTATTAAAAATTTTTGAAAAATGATTCCCTTTTTTCTCCCTTTTACATAATAACCATTCTTTCCATTCTCTGATAACTGAAAGCTGACGATTAATTCAATTTCAAAAGGTCTAAGAATTTTAATCCATCATGACTCTGGTAAATTAATGAAAAATTTCATTGAAATATTGTATATATGTAACTAAAAATTAACAAATCGATTTCCATGTTGGAAAAAAATCGAGTCATACTTATGTCGTGTACTAATTGCAGGTGTAAAGGATAATCAAGGACAATTCCCGTTTAAAACGTAATTTTCTTCAGCGTCGTGTGGCATTCTACATTTCATAAGTAGAAGAATGCGTTGGTCACGCCTTAGATGCCTTTCATCTCCTCTGACATTATAAATGACGTACGCACAAGTATGACAGATTTTCTTAAAGTCAACTGCGAATAATTGTAAACACAAGGGGCAAATAGCGCACTAACGTGTTTATCATGATCACGCACAATTTATTACACTGCAATAAAATTATTACGCGGAAAAAGTTAGTCCATTAATAAACTACATTTATGGTATTTTATAATAAATGTCCATCTCGCAAAGAAATTATTAAGTTCCGCAATTTTATTTTCCATTTTCAAGATTCTCGCACACTGATATTGCACCTATTGTTTTATTTATTTATGTTTCAAAATATTTTATTTCTAATTAATTTTACACGGGAAAAAGTACAAGTGAAACAGAGAAATTTTTCTTCATAGCTAAATATTTCGTCAAAAACCAGCGAATGTTATTGGCAACATCGCCAGATTCCCGATATTCAATTTTACTTGAAAGACAACATAACCCTAAAATAACAGATACAATCGATACAATCAAAATTATGTGAGAAGTAAAATTAAATGCGCATTTGAAATTTTTTTCAATTGTATGTTTCAAATTACAACCATTTAAAACTAAATTATTGAAATTAATACTGCTTTAAAACTGAAAAATAACTTTATTTTAATTATATTCCTAATATTGCTATAGTTATTCGCATCGTGAAATTTTTTTCCGTGTATTTATTTGTTTACATAATATTTTTAATTTTTTATGTTTGTTTACAGTTCATATCACTCGGTTTTGGAGCAACTATATATATTTCAAGTCGGAATTTATTTTGCAAAAATTAAAGTCGTTCCATGAGCTGGAGATTTATTTATAAAATAAAATGGAAAGTTGCATCTAATAATAAATTGGCGCAAAACTTCCTTGAAAGATAACAAACGTGTACATATCAGATTGTCGTGAAAATGTGCCATTTATTTCCGGAGTAATTTACTGTTAACGTGTTTTAAATGGCGAGCATTTGAGCCTTGAATTCTGAAGAAAATGATTATTGCACAGATTTAACATGGGCAATGATAGTGTTAAACGGAAACGCGTATGTTACGCGACAAGAATAAAATTGAAAAGGAAGGCAAACTGCCCTTTCAAAGAAGAAGAAGAAGAAAAAGAAAAAGAAGAAGAAGAAAATGAAAGGAGGCTCTCTATCGTATCGTTCGTGTACGATGCCTTACAAAATGATGCATTGTTTCGATAAAGAAGATATGTCGCCTCCATAAATCTCAATTTATTCAACGTCTAAATACACCCCCAGAAAATTACAAGAAAAAAAATTATCAAACCGAAGAAATTATTTTTTCTTTGTGATAAATACTAAATTAGTTATACAGACTTCGGATACTTGGACTTTTTTCGATTTCTTTTTAAAAAATGCGTCTTTTTTCCCGACTTAAAGAAAATAAATATTAAATTTTATAAAAAAAACTAGCAAAAGTTACGAGCGTGCGAAATAAAAGATTTCGTTTATTATTATTATCATGCAAGTTACAAAATATTTTTTTTTAATATAAACTTTAATTTTTGAATAATTTAATTATTATTTAATTACTAAATTGTTTTTATAATTATTAAATAAATAGTAAATTCTTAGCAAGAGTTAAACTATTTTCGTAAATAATAAAATTCTTCTCAGGAATTATTATTTTTCTATTATTATTATTATTATTATTATAATTATTCTCATTACATTTTTAATAAAATACAATAATAAAATGTTTAATTACAATTTAATATTAACAGTCACGATTCTATTATTTTCGAAAGTTGAAAAAAATTCTTTGTTTAATACTTTAATCTAATTATTTGCAAAAGAAGCATGAAAGAAATTTTTCAAAAGAATTTTATTATACACAAAACCTTTAAAAAAATTGTAAAAAACAATTATTAACAATGATAATTATTATCAATAATTAAAGTAAAATTTTATAGTAAAATTATTAATAACAATTTTCTTTTTTTATTTTTGGATAAATTCATAATCGAAATCTGACAAATTCACTTATTAAGTAAATATTTAATTATTATTGTTTATATTTTTAAAAATTTTTAAATAACTCTTCGCAAGAATTCTATTATATTCACAAATAGTGAAATTCTTAGCAGAAATTAAATTGTTTTGAATACAATTTTTAAAAAATTTAACGAAAAAATTCAATTCTTCTCTGAATTTTGCATAAATCTTTTGAAACAATTTAAATGTTAAGTAAAATTTTTGCAAACATTCAATTCTTTTAAAAGTAATTCCAAAAGTGATTTACTCTCAAAAATTCGAATATTTCTAAGATTATCTGTAAATTTTTTTTCAAAAATTCAATTATTTTTCAAATTTTTAAGAAAATTCTCTTAAAATATATTAAATTATTTTCCTTAAAAATTAAAAAATGACACAATTTGTTTATAAAAATTTAATTTACTCAATTTTTTTTAGAAAATTTCACTGAAGAATTCAGTAAAATTGTTTATAATTTTTAATAAAATTTTTTCGAAAAAATTCATTTATTTTCCAAATTTTTAATAAATTCTCGGAAACAATTCAATTATTTTTAAAAATAGTAAAATTATTCACAAGAATTAAATTATTTTTATAAATAATGAAATTTTTCACAGAAATCCAATTATATTCAAACATTTTAATAAACTTCAACACTAAAGTATTGAATTATAATTTTTAACACTAGCGATTATTTTTAAAACTAGAAAGAAATTCTTCATAAAATTCAATTACTTTCAAAATTTTCCATTAAAATTATTAAAAAGAATAGATTATTTTACAATAATTCCAAAAAATTCTTCAAAAGAATTTAATCAGGATTTTGAAAATTTTTAATAAAATTCTTCGTGAGAATTCAATTTTTTTTCTCGAATTGTAAAATATTTTTAAAATACTTAATATTTATTTTCTTTCGTGTTTAAATATTGCAACAAAATATTATGTAATTATTTGGTATAAAATGCAAAAATTACTTTCATTTTTATGGTGTGAAAAATAACCGTAGTCAAATTTATTTATTCAAATTTATTTTTGATTAAATTGAATTTTCTACAACATTATTAAATTTTCGAAATATCTATATTTAGAAAGTATTTAAAATTTAAATCTTTGAAATTTACTAAAATTTTATAGAATCTAATTTGTTTTAGGTATTTCATTAAAATTTTTGAAAAATTTTTCTTGCAAATTTTAAAAATAATTAAATTTCCAAATGTTATTTTGAAAAATCAAATTGAAAATTGATTGTAAAAAGGTATATTAAGAGATTATTTTAAAACACTAATTCTGGGGATTTTTTTATTATAAATTTTTAAAATTCAATGATTTTAATAATTTCAAAAATTTTAAAATATCGTTATACAAAAATTAAGTACAATTGTTTTTTTAAATCTAGTTTTTTAGAAGTACTATTAAAATTTTGAAGAAAAGAATTATTTAAAAAATATTTAATTAGAAGCCTTTAAAAAATTGATTAATTAATAAAAAAAAATCTCTTAATTACTTTTGAAAAATAACATTTAGCTACAAAAGTAATTTAAAACTTTTAAAAATCCACTTTGTTAGACTTTATTATTAGAACTTTGAATTCTTATATTTTTATAATTTGGAATTAATTCCTTAAATAATTCCTTAAAAACTTGTTTATTTTTAAATTAATATTTCTAAAAAATTCAATTATTGTCTAAAAATTTTATTAAGTTTCAATTATTTGGACATTTTTAAATTATGTGTAAATTAAAAAATCTATCACCATTTAGGAATTAATTAAAAATATTTTTAAATAATTAAATTTTAGAAGAATTGAAGGTTTAATTTTTTTAAATAATTAACTTTCAGAATTCTTGAAGTTGAAATTTTTACAAATATTTCAATTTTCCTGGAAAAATGAAGTATTTAGATTTTTTCATTTAACAAAATTATTAAATTTTTGATTAATTGAATTTAGAAATCACAGCAAAATGCAAACAGAAATTTTTGTGACAGTACTAAATAAAAGAATACGACTTTTTCGACTACTTTTTAATCTTCAATCAACTAAAGCAACTAAATCGACTTTTTTTTACCCTTAAAGTCGATTCGAAACCTTATTATTTTATTCTTATTGTTTTATTTCCCGTTTAGGAAATATTTTCGAATTTTTTTCCGCAAAGTTAGGATCAGAATTTTTTTCCCTCTATTCTGGTTTTATATATTTTTTTCTCACCATTATGGGTGTAAAATGTAACGGAATTTCAATTGTCTGAAATATTGTCGACTTTTGTGTGTGTTTGTGAGTGGGTTTGGCATTGACTCTGAAAACTTGTAATGTTCACGTCGCTGTGTAATACATATCGTTCTTTACACACAGCATTTCTATATAATCTCATATAAAGGTTGAAGGTGAGAAAATTCCGATTTGCTTTCCCCCCTTTTTGAACGATCTTCATGTTGTGTGCTTATCTCCATTAAAGAAAGTATGAGTTTAAAATTTTTCCTCTGAGAGTCTCTGTGGGAAACGCCAATATCAGACGGAAGTGCATATTACTGATACTTTCATTATCATTCATTGATGAAAATTTTCTTCTTAATGCTCTATTATTTTATGCTCTTATCATCTTTACGATTCGTGTAATTTTCAACACGATTCTCATAATGATTCGTAATTTTTGAGGTAATTATTTTTTTTTCTTCTCGCAAATTATTAACTGTTCCACTTCTGTTGGAAATCGACTGTTGTTAAAATAATTATTAGTAGACAAATTGTTTTCGAATCGTTTTTTTTTCTTTTTGCAAATTCTGGTTGAAAAGTGGGAAATGATTTACTAGTTGGAAAATAAAGACTGAAAATTAAAGAAAAAAAAATATTATTAACTAAAAAAGAGGAAAATAATTGTTTTCGAATAATTTTTTTTTTTTTTACAAATTCTGGTTGAAAAGTGGGAAATGATTTATTAGTTGGAAAATAAAGGTTGAAAATTAAAGAAAAAAATATATTATTAATCAAAAAAGAGGAAAATGACTGTTTTCGAATAAGCATTTTTTATAATTTTACAAATTCAATTTGCAAAGTACGAAAAAAAATTGTACTTAAAAAGTACGTTTAGAAAATGAAGATTAGGAGTTTAAAAATATGGTTAATTATATAATAGTGAAAAAAAAATTGTGAAATGAGGACTAAAATAAGATTTTTTATTTCAGATTGCACGGGTCGTATGAAGCACTAAAGTACGGAACTTTACTGGATGGTTTATCAGATTTGACGGGAGGAATTACTGAAAGTATAACAATTCGTCAAGATCCCACGGCTTGTGGTCGAGCCTTAACGAAACTTCTAGATATGACTTCCTTAATTACCTGCACTGTAAATAATAATCAGCAGCAACAGCAAGTAAACAAATTAATTAAATTAAAAATTAGATAAGAGCCTTGCCACAGGTCAGAAAAGTCAAGGAATTCAGGAAAAGGGAAGTTTGGTCAGAAAATTTAGGCAAATGTCTGGAAATTTTATTAAAACAACGGGAATAACAAAAAAAAAGTGTCAAAGTTTTAGAATTACTACAAAAATTCTAGCTTTTGGGGTTTGTAAACATTTTTGGAAGACTTGAAAACTTTGAATAGTCATTGACTTTTCTTTTCACTATAAATGTTGAATTTAAACTAAATTTTAAAACAGTGTCTTGATTTTTTCCTATTTCTGTAAATAAGTAAATTTATTTTTCATAATAAAGTTCTAGAATAACTTTTTTGAGACATTACACGGAGAGAATCTAAATTAAATTTTGTAAAGTGAAAGAATTAAATTAAATTAATAATTTAAATGAAATTTTAAATTAATTTTTAATTAAACTTTTGCTTGTAAAAATTATTTTTTTTGTAAATTAACTCCCCTTGATTTTTTTAAAGAGATTAGGGAAAAGATAAAATTTTGTAAAGCAAAACAGTATAAAACGTCAAGGAGGAATTAAATCAAATTTTTGTGGCAACGTTAAATAACAAAAAAAAACTTTTTAATTCTTTATAATATTTATTAGTTCAACTAATGACGACAATTTTTTTTTCAGATTCGTACAAGTACGGAAAAGTTGGCCAACGGAATACAAATGGGAATAAATTATAGGCTCTACGCTATCGAAAGGGTTTGTAAAAATATATTTAATAAACTTATGATATTTATGAAACGAAAAATCTGAAAATCAGTATTGAATTCGTATTTTTACTCTTCTTTAATACAATCTTTTTCGAAATTTGTCAACAAACAGGTGGAAACTTTTAGTGGCGAGGCTGTGCAGTTAGTAAAATTGAGAAATCCCCTTGGACTTGGAGGAGAATATGTCGGTGCTTGGGCCCGTGGAGGCCTCGAATGGGATGAAGTTCCTCCTGCAGAAAGAGAACGACTGACTGTTCGAAATATGGCTGAAGGAGAATTCTGGTAATAAATTTAAAGTCATGACTTTTCACGCCCATCGTTTCACGTGGAGAAAAAAAAAGATTCTAAAAATATTATCCAATTAATAATACAGAAAAAAAAGAAAAAAAAATTCGTAAAAGCAGTTTATCTTCTATACTAAATTCACAAAGTTTAAGTACCAAGAAGCAATTGTGCATTAACATCGTTCGAGTTTTGTAGATTTTATTTTCTTTAAGAACAGGATTTAAAATTTTTATTTTTTACCCAAGATTTATTATTATTATTATTATTTTATAATGCGAACATTTTTATTTTGCTGTAAAATATTTTAATGTAGAGAGAAAATTTTGTATATCTTGTTAGAAAGATAAGGAGTATAAAGTTTTGAAATAATTATATGCCTTTTTTTTTGTAAATAGGATCTCGTACTCGGATTTTGTAAAAACGTTCACTCACCTTGAAGTCGTGCATCTTGACGCAGAAACTTCGAGGGACGAACCTTCTTTGCACAGCAAGCACACTTGGCAGATGAAATTGTACCAGGGAAGTTGGAGAAGAGGCGTCACCGCTGGAGGATGTAGGAATAATCAAGGTATTTTTTTCCATATTTTTTAGAAAATTTTTTATTTGTAAAATAATTTTTTTTCATTATTTCGTTTTATAAAATACGTTTTTTTCTTTTGTAGAAACATTTCACATTAATCCTCAACTGCATCTGATTCTCAGTGAAATGGAGGAAGTCATCGTATCTCTTAATCAACATTCAATTATGGAGCCGAAAGTAATTATAAATTATGTATAGTAGTGTGGATAAATTGATTCTTAGTTAACGTTTATTTTTTGTGGGACTATTTTCAAATTTTTAAATTAATTCAAATTTACGCATTAATAATTTTTTTTATTTTACAGGTGATTGGCTTTACAGCTTATACGCTGCCAAAAAATAGTGCCGAGTCAATAAATAAGCAGTTCTTCAAGAAAAATAAGTCGCTGGTGAATTCGCAGTATACAAATAGTCGACAAGTTAGTCACAGATGTCAATTGGAACAAGGTGGTTATTTGCTTGTGCCAACAACTTTTGAACCAACTCAGGAAACAAGTTTTACATTACGAGTTTACAGTAGTAAACCCTTAAAATTAAAGTAAGCATTTTTAATTACTTTAATTAAAGATTAATTAAATTAAATATTATTTTTTAAAATACTGGAATTTCTGCGATGAATTTTACTATTTATGAAAATAATAGAACTCTTGCGAAGAGTTATTTTAGAATTTTTTGAAAATATAAAGAATAATACATAAATATTTACTTAATAAGTTAATTTTTCAGATTTTAATTATTAAGTCATCAAAAAATCAAAATTGAAACAAAAAAATTAAATGCCAAATGTTACGCGAGAAACGCAGTGTTCAATTTATTATTATTATGCAAATTGCAAAATTTTACATTTTCAAATATAAACTTTTAAATTTAAATAAAAATTAAATTAATTAAAAATTAATTTAAATTTTTTAAATATAAATTTTTCAAATATAAATTTTTGAAAAATTCTTTATTCAAAAATTAAAAAATTCACTTATTCACTACATAATTATTTATTATTGTTTATAATCTTCACAAAAATTTTAATAAAATATTCTTTAAATAAATTTAATTACTTTTTTAAATTGTAACATTCTTTGAAGGAATTAAATTTTTTATATAAATAATTAAATTCTTCTTAAGAATTAATTTATTTATTAAATAATTTTTAAAGATAATAAATATCTTCACATGAGTTCAATTATTTTGAATGCAATTTTTATAAAGTATCTTGAAAGAATTCAGTTAGTTTTGAAAATTGTTATTCAATTCTCAAAAGAATTCAATTATTTAAAAAAAATCTTAATAAAATTTGATAATGAAATATTTTTTACAATTATTAACAAACGCGACTATAAAGTTGAAAAAAATTCTTTGTAAAATTCAATTATTTTAACAATTTTTAATTGAAATTATTAAGAATTGAAAATTGTTAACATGAAAAAACGAGGGAAAAAATAATAAAAACTACATTATTTTCAAAAAGAACTGGAAAGAAATTCTTTGAAAAAGTTTAATTATTTACGAAAATTATAATTAAATTGTTCGAGAGACTTTAATTTTCTATTAATAATTATAATAAAACTAGCAAATGTTAAGTGCGGAATTATTCCATTTATTGTTGTTATGCAAATTATAAAATTTTTTATGTTCAATTATAAATTTTTTAAATAATTAAATTATTTTTAATTCAATTTAAAATATTTTAAATAAAATGTTACGAAAGAATTAAATTATTTTCAAAAATTTCCATAAAATTCTATTTCAACAATAATTTTAAATTCGTTAAAAATAATTCAATTGTCAAAATATTTATATAAAAGAAAAAAAAATTTCATTTTCAAAATTTTCATAAAATTCTTGATGCCAATTTCATTTTCAAAATTTCCATAAAATTCTTGATACCAATTTAATTGTTTATCAAAATTTTAATAAATTCTAATAAATTTTTCAATTATTTTTATAAATAGTCAAATTCTTTGAAATAATCCATTTATGTTTATAAATAGTAAAATCCTTTTGCAGAAATTTAATTATTTTCAAAACAATTTTAATAGAATTTCTCGAAAGAATTTGAATCTTCAAAAATTAACATAAAATTAATTTATTTTATAAAAATTTAATAAATTCTTCAGAACAATTCAATTATTTTTTATAAATAGTAATACAATTCTTCGCAAGAATTCAATTATTTTTAAAACAATTTCAATAAAATTCTTCTTTATGAAATCCAATTGATTTTAAATTTTCAATTTTACGCGCACATAAAATTTACCAGTTATTAATAGAAACGATTGATTTTAAAGGTGGTAAGAAATTCTTGTTATAATTCGATTAATTTAAAATATTTCAATTAAAATTATTAAAAAAACTCCATTATTTTCCAAAAAATCAAAGAAATTCTTCAAATGAATTGAGTTATTTTTCAAATGTTTTAAAAAAAAGTCTTTGCAAAAGTCAATGATTTTTAATAAATTAATTTTAAAATTCAAAACATTTAATAAGAGAAAAAGTAGGTGTTAAAAATGTTATGGAACAAAAAAGTAAACTAACTTCAAACTGTGAACAGTTTACCGGAATATGATTATTATTAATAGAAAAAAATTTGTTCTAATTTAATAAAAATAATGTTTTGATAATTTTTGGATAATTTCCTTTTTAGATTACTGGACACGCCGCCCTCTTTGATGAAGTCAGCGATTATCAAAGCTCCAATTCTCGAAGGCAAAGGATTTTCTCAGTATGAAGCAGTATTTCTTCAACTTGCGGACGAACACAAAACAGTGAATGCTTTCGAACTTCAAGAACTTTTAGATGCTTGTTTACCAAATGGTAATTTTTTTTTGTTGATAATATTGAAAATTTTGAAATTTTCCATTTTCTATATTTAACATTTTATATTTCGTTTTTCAGATTATATTAAAAGTTGCGCTTGTATGGAAGTTTGTCGACAAGTAGTCTTGACAATGGATGTATCCTTTTATAAAAAAAATAGTATAATTTTTGTTGTTATCATTTTATTTATTTTTATAATTTAAAAAAATGTTTTTTTATCTTGGAATTAAATTTTTTGTCTACATAAACAGAAGTAAGCAAAAACTTTTTTTTATACTGTTATTAAAATAATAAAATTAAATAATCGTTAAATAATTTAATTTATTTTAATAATTTAATTAATTTATTTAATTTTTTAAATGTTTTAAATAATAAACTAGAATGGAATTGGAATATCGATGGTAACAAATATTTAGAATATTGTTAAAACGCGTTTAGAATATTGATTAATAAATTATTATTTTATTACAATTAAAAAACAATTAAACATTAAAAAATTAAAAATTGTTTAAATGATGATTAATATTTATAATTCCTTAATATGAGAAATAATAGAGCACGAGTAGTGGTAGATTGAAATTTAGCGACTTTAAGGATTTAATGTGCAGTTTGAAGTATTGGCAGACGGCGTTTAAAAATCACACGAAAGAAAAAACTGGCATATTAAAAGCAGAAAGGCTTCGTGATGCGCTACTCGAAGTTGGTAAGAAGTCTCTATTCTAATTCTCAACTAAATGAAAATAATTGATAGTTTTTCTCTTTTTTTTCTGAAAATGTAAATCTTTTTTAATATTTTAATAATTCAGAATATAATTATTATTTCCTTTTTGTTGAAACCGTTTCTTTAAGTTTATTTTTTACATTATTTTTTACAATTCAGGAGATTATATTTTCGGCCCTTAGTATTTAGACCTTTTATTAAAAAAAATATTAATATTTAATAATTTAATAAAATTTGCAATATAATAATGATAATAATATTTTACAGGTTTCCAATTAAACACAGATGTACTGTCGATTCTTATCCTTCGATATATGAGGAAGGACGGAACTCTAAGATTCGGCGATTTCGTTTCAGCAATTCTACACTTGAGCGATGCTTTTGGTAATGATTCAAAAATGTTTGAAAAACGAAAAAGCGAGTAAAAATTCTTAAAAGAAATTTAAAATAATTTTAAAAGTAAAATTTATCTTTTTTGTTTTAAAACATTGAAAAATCTAAATTAAATTTAGTTAGTTTGGAAATGAATAAGAAAATTAATAATTATTAATAATCATTAATAATCATTAATAATTATTCCGATAATATTGTCAATGTAATTAATTAACGTTTTGCAAAAAATTTATCAATAATATTTAATTTGTTTTTAATTAAAAATTTTTTAGGTATATTTGAAAGCAAAGATCCATTGCAAAATGGAAGTATCAAACTTAGTTTGGCAGAGGTAAGAGCGATGAAAAAAATGATTTATTTTAACTTATGCTGTGATATTTTTTATTAATTTGAATTCTTTCTAATTTTTAGTGGCTGCGATCGTCTATTATGTGCTGAGATTGTCAACGTGTGATTTTTGTATTTGTTTAGAATATTTTTGTATATATTGTTTTACTGCATCATTTTTTTACTGTTAAGATTAAGCCATATTAAAGTTAATTTTTATTCACATTGTTCATTGTAAAATAATTTCATCGCTTATAAAATGATAAACATTTTTTTTAATGAATCAAAGATGTATACAATTAATGAATGTATAAACAAATTAAGATTATTAATAAAATTAAGTATTGTTTTTATACTTTTGCTTTTTTATTCTAAGAAATAAACTGTTGTTTATTTATAACATTTGATACCAATAAAGAAATTGTTTATAATTCATAATGTTTATTACCAATAAAGAAATTGTTTATAGTTCCTAATGTTTATTACCAATAAATAAATATTTTTCATTTGTAGTATAATTTTTACAATTTAAATAGGATTCAGACTTTCGAATTTTCAAAAATGAATCAATGTTATAAACTGTTGTTTTTTGTAATGTTATCACTTTTTATTTCAGTTATTTTGTATGAAGAATGAAAAATATGAAGAAAATGAAATAGTTATTTATAAAATCGAAAAAAGAAAGAATTTTGAATTCTATTAAACGAAAAGATGTTTTTAATTTATTTTAAAAATTGGTTTCTTTTAATGTTAATTTAAACATATATTCTTTAAAAATATACGAGAACCTTTTATATATTTTTTTGATTTTTTCATTTCAATATAAACGAATAAAAAACAAAATATGTCCAGTTGTACAAAGATTAGTATTTAATTAAATTAATAAAAATTTGAAATCAAGTTGTAAATTACTTTAATGTTTATATAAAAATTTAAATAAAACTAGTAAACAAACATTAAAATTTGAATTTTCAGTTGGTAGTTACGTAAAGAAATTAAGAAATTTATTTTTCTTGTATTGGCATTACTAACGCAGCCATTTTTACTTTTTTAGTATTTAGTTGCGTGATAATCCAATGTCCGTTCCGTTCATTTCCGTTATATTTTTTACAATATAAAATTTAAAGATTTTGTGCGAATTTCTACTGGCAAAATAAATTTGATAATTATGTAAAGAAAAATTTCATCTTTCAATAAATAGTGTAAGTATAATTTTTAACTATTTTTGTATGAAAGTGCAAACATAACCTCACTTTTATGTTTATTCATTTCCGAAATGATTCAATCAATTTTTTACAAAATAAATTATGAAATTTTAATTGTTAATGATTTAAGAACTTATTAGCGCAAATATTTCTTATAGATTGATTATATATAGATTTGCTGCAAATGTGAAAAAATTAGGCGAATATAATAACACCAAATCCTTGGAAAGCAGGACCTCAGAACATATAACTGAAAACCGACAAACGTGAAATCGATGAAACCAAGGCACTTACCTCCAAAAAAAAGGGTTTTCAATCTCTATATTTCGAAATTTACATTATTGTCATTCTATTGATTATAAAAACAGGATCTGTACGATGTGCGGGAAAATAATTTATTGACACCGAATGCTAAAGACAGTCTTCCACGTAAAATTTTGAGAAAAACTACAATTCAAAATGAATACTGAGGTAAAAAGAAATTTTTTTAAAATTATAATTTTTTCGAAAAGAAGGAAAGAAAACATTGATGAAATTAAAAAAATATATATATGACGCGCTCCGAAGAAAGGTACCTAAGAAGCAAACGAATTATAGGTTAGGGTCGTTCTAGATTTCTTTTGATTAAAAGTTCATTTTTAACTATTTGAATTTGAAATAAATTTGTAATCAATATTTTGGATATAATAAAGACTTGAAGATCAATAATTTTTAATTAATAATTGATTTTCTTTCTCTACTTTAATTGAAAAATTAAAAACATAACCTTAAATTTTTTGCTTCTTTGGTACCTTTCTTTGGAGCGTATTTACACATATTTTACTTTATAAATTTCAATACTTTTTTCAATATTATTCTCATTTCTTGATAGAAATAATGGAACTGAAGTTCAAAAAGTAAATAGTTTTTTATAAAAAGAACTTAATGATTATTTTCGTTACATCCTAAACAGATTTTCAATTCAATTTAAGAATAAGCATTTTAGAAAAATAATTTTACATGGGTGATTTTTCTGAAAGGCACCTGTTTTTTTCCAAAAACTAAAAAAAAATAATTTGTACATTTTTTGAATTTTTTTGTCATGGTTAGGTTTTAAATACATTTAAAAATACAAATCTGAGTTGCGCAAAATTAATTTTCAAAAATAAGCCTTTCAGCATCATTTTAATATTACGTGGTTTTTGTAAAAAAAATTCCTTTTAAAATTAGTTTCTTTAATTTATTAAACTTTTAACATTATTCATTTATAATTTAATGAATTGTGTATATTTAATAATTTATTTTTAACTATTTTATCTTTTCAAAAATAACTAATATATTTTTTTATATTGAACGGAAAAAAAATTGTAATTAATTTTTTAATTTATCAAGTTCAAAATTGATATTTTCTGTAAAAAATTTTTATGTTTAATTATAATTATATTATTTATCTAACTTTCTACTTAATATATTATATTTTAAAAAATTAAAAATATTTCATTTTATATAAAACGGAAAATTCTTTTATAATTCAAGGATTCGGTAATTGAAAATAATTATTAAAAACAATACAATAACGCTTACTAAATATGAAAAAGGCTTCGGAGATGAATAGTTTGTCAAATAAAAAATTCACGTTTTTATTAAATTTAAAAATATTGAAACATAATTTAGCAAATTTTTTGGACTACAACTTCAAATATTTATATATAGATTACGTACAACTACAAAACAGTTTAAAAATATGATATTTTAAACTGAAAAACGAGGCTTCGGAGATGAATTTAAATTTTTACTCCCATTGCCAATAATTTTTAATTAATTATTTGAAAAATTTCTTTTTGTTTTCTTTGAACTAAATATAAGTGAAAAATAAACGGTAGAATCTAAGCTTCAATTTGATAAATATTAAGACTATATTACAAAATTTTTAATTATATTTTAAAAAATAATTTAAAATATGTATCATATCTAACCAAAACCAAAAGAAAAAATTAAATAAATTCTTTTACTAAGAAAAACTTTAAATTTTAACATTACAAGATTATGTAAAGATAAATAATGTTTCGTAGATTATGGATACATATTTTTTTGAAATTTATACTCAACAAAATATCAATAAAAAGTTAATGCAAATATTGACTCTCACGTTGGAGACACGTGAAGTGGTCCCTTTCAGGAGAATCACCCAAATGCAAAAGAATTTTAATATGTAATTCAAATATGTACTCTTAATTTTTTTACAGAAGGTCGTACGTAATTTTCTCCCTTTTCGTTATGCTATGTCGTTTGGAGGTAAAGAAATTGTAAGAGAGATTTTACAAAAAAATATTAAAATCGATGATCAAGATGAGAATGGTAAAACCATACTACACTATGCAGTCAAATCGGAAAATTTAATAATTGTTGAGGAAATTTTAAACTATAATCCAGATATTAATAATACAGGGAACAGTGGTTCGCTTCTAATTGCATTAAATGGAAAAGGAGATAAAAATAAAAAGATTGTTCAAGTTCTTCTGGAGTATGGTTTTAAGGTAAATACTAAAGATGAAAATTCTTACACTGCTATGCACTTGGCAGCAAAAAACGGTTGTAAAGAGATTGTACAATTATTGCTACAATTTGATGCCGAATTTGATTCTGCAACTAATGATGCTGAGACGCCACTTCATCTTTGTACTAAAATAGGAAACAAGGAAATCTGTAAAATTCTCTTGAATCAAGGAGCTGATGTAAATGCAATTAATAAGAATCGATACACCGCATTGCACATTGCAACTCAACATGAATATGAAGAGGTTATAAAATTATTACTAGAATTCGGTGCCGAAATTAATTCCAAAATACCCGATCAAGAAATAACACCACTTTATTATTTCGCTAGAAGAGGAAATAAAGAAATGTGCAAACTCCTTTTGGATAATGAAGCTGACGTAAATATTGTGCAAACTCGTTCAGACACAGCATTGCACATTGCAGCAAGAAATGGTTTTCAAGAGATTGTGAAATTGTTACTAGAGTTTGGAGCTAAGGTTAATTTTAAAACACACGATGGTATGACACCGCTTCACATATCTGCAAAAAAGGGGAGAACAGAAGTTTGTAAAGTGCTTTTAAATGAAAGAGCTGATGTAAATGCGGAGGATAGAAATGCATGTACCGCATTACATTTTGCATCAAAATATGGATATCAAGAAATAGTCAAAATATTGCTAGATTTTGGTGCCAATGTTAATTCTAAAACAAACAATGGTAAGAAACTTCTTCATGAGCCTGCGAGCTTGGGAAGAAGGGAAATTCGTAAATACGCTTCTGCAGATGCTGATGAAACGATGGGATACACCGCATTGCATTTTGCATCTGAACATTGTCATCGAGCGGTTGTAAGAACATTGCTAGGTTTTAACGCGAATGTTAATTCTAAAGCTGTCGATGGCGTGACACCACTTCATCTTTCTGCTACAATGAAGTTTTTTTCCCCATCTAAGCATGGGATTTGTAAAATGCTACTAAATAAAGGAGCTGATGTGAATGCTGAACGAATGAATTCAGAAACCGCATTGAGCATTGCGATTAAAGATCGTGACTATAAACTCATACGAATATTGCTAGAATATGGCGCTGAAATTGATTTGAAAATCAATGATTACACCACAATATTTTATCATTTCGCTGATAATCAAGAGGCTGAAATCTGCGAATTACTTTTAAAAAAAGGAGCTGTTGTCAATGGTAAGCTGGCCTTGCGCTATGCAATTGAATGTTATCATAAAAAGTTAGTTAAACTATTGCTTGAATTTGGTGTTGAAGTTGATTGTTATAATGATAGACCGATAAATTTCTGTACACTTATCTATTGCCACTTAGTGAAAAGAAAAGCAGCAAATTTATTTGTAAGCGAAAAAAATTTACAATTTTTTAGTAACACTCTTATAGGAAGTGATTTTCAGAAAAAATGTGAGAATGAAGTATTATGCTTGAAGTATGAAAAGATTAATAATACAGACATTTCGTTCTTTGACATATTGACTAAAGATTGCTTATTAGCAATGTACATGAAAAATGAGAATATAGTGCAGACTTCAAAATCATTGGATTATAAAATAAAGTTTCCAATTTACGGCAATATGATAGAATGTAATTTCATAAAGGGTGTGAGAAGAATGAAGTTAATAAATCTATGTTATAAAATTGATGTTACATGTAACAACTTTAAAAAATTATCACAATACGATACGGAAATAATACTTAGTTATTTAAATGACAAGGACTTAAGTAATTTGATTCAGGCTTTGTTAGCCTAGGGACATAAGTGAATGTAGTTTGAAAGATTTTTAGATAGATCTGTTTTTTTTATAATGTAGAAAATTACTACGCAAATGTTCCTTTGGAATTTTTTTTATCCATTTATATGAATTGTTCTGCTCTTTAAGAATTGTTGCATTTTTTTGGTGAAATTAATATGTTAATTAACAAATTTAAACTTAAAATACCAAACAAACGAAAAACTGAATCAATTAAAAAATTGATTATTAAATTAATGGAAGTTAACTGCGGATATTCCTGGAGAATTTTAGAATTTTAAGTAGGCGGATCTGTTTTTTTTTGTAATATGGAAAATAATTACGCAAATGCTCCTTGGAAATTATTTTTTTTTATCCATTTATATAAATTTTTCTGTTCTATTAAAATTGTTAAAATTGTTAAACTTTTCTTGTGAAATTAATTTTAATTAAAAAATTTGAAAGCATAATATAAAACAAAGGAAAAACTAAGTCAATTTAAAAATTGATAATAAAGTTAACGGATGTTCTTTATTTCTGGAGAAAGAGGAAATAATATTTAAGTTTGGTATTTTTATACTTATATTTACATATTCAGAAATTTACTTACTATTGTTAGTATTGCGTTTGGAATAAAGAATTATTGTGTTCAAATTTATTAGATAAAACTCATTACAAATTTCTTCTCTATAAATAATTATAATCCTTTAGAAAACTCCTCTCATCTTTTTAAGTTAAATAATCAAGATTTTACTGCTTCTTTTTATTGTTTGTAATTGCAGAATATTCTACATTTTAAGATAATTTTGTGGAGAATTAAGGAAAAAAATGAAAATTATTTGATTCAAGTAAGTTTTAATTAAAAATTTAAAAAAAATCTAAAATCTAATCTACTTTTTTTAATTTAATTTTTGTATTCATATTTATTCCACTGTTTACTTTCTTAAGCTTCTTCTTAGTCCTCTTCATTCAGTTCAGAACAATTATCCTTTTTACAAATTTGGAATTTTTCAAATTAATTTAATATAAAATTACATTTTTAAAATTATTTTTTTCTTTTCTTTTATTCTTTTTTTTATTATTTATTATTTACTATTTACTATGCGTCATTTCTTTGAATTTATCACTGGGTGATATTGTAATAAATAAGTAGAATGTCATTTATTAAAAAAAAAAGTTGAAAATTTTCTGCTCAAAGAGCATTTAGTTTAGATTTTCAACAATAGTTAATTTTCTCACTTTTCGTGGGAAAAAAGTACAGTGCAATTTTTTTTCTTCTGTTAAAAGCCAATTATTTTCGAATGATTGGCTTTCCATATTTTTGTCACTCAAGAGATTTTCTCTTTTCTCCACAACCAATTTATATTATTTTCGTAAAAGTTCAATTATTATTAAAATTAAATTGAAAATTAATTTAAAATTTAGTTATTTGTTTCAATTTTAATTAATGATGAAACTTTTCTTAATCCAGTAATTAATTTTGAATGGAAATATTTTTTTTGTGACAAAGCAAAATTATTTTATGATTGTAATCTTATTTTTATCAATTTCAATAATTAAAAAAAAATATTTTTAAAACTAGAAAATTTCGCGGAATGTGATATTCGCTTTACTATAATGCAAATAATAAAATTTTTTATTTTCAAATTTTTATTTTTTGATAAATTTACAACAAAAAATTGAAAAATACACTTATTTGGTAAATATTTAATTATTATTGTTTATATTTTCAAAAATTGAAAAATTACTCTTTGCAAAAATTTCATTATTTACGTACATAATAACATTCTTTAAAAGAATTTCATTTTTATTTTCGTAAATAGTAAAATTCTTTGCAGAAATTAAATTATTTTGACTTTTTGAATACAATTTTAAAGAAATTTCGCGAAAAAATTCAATTGTTCTCTCAAATTTGCATAAATTCATTGAAATAATTCAAATATTTAGTAAAGTCTTTGCAAATATTCAATTCTATGAATAATAATTCTAGAAGTGATTTAATCTTAAAAATTTAATTATTTCTAAGATTGTCTGTAAAATTTATTTCAAAAAATCAATTATTTTCCAAATTTTTTATGAAAATTATTCTAAAATATTAAATTATTTTCTTTAAAAATAAAAAAATGACACAATTTGTTAAAAAAATTTATTATGTCAATTTTTCAAATAAAATTTCACCTAAAGATTTAGTAAAAATTTTTCTTATTTTTAATAAGATTTTTCGAAAAAATTCATTTATTTTCCAAATTGATTATAAATGTTTAGAAAGTATTTAATTATTTAAAAAAAAGTAAAATTATTTTTATAAATAATAAAATTTTTCACTGGAATTCAATTATGTTCAATACAATTTTAATAAACTTCAATAAAGTATTTAATTATAATTTTTAGCACTAGCGATTATTTTAAAAACTTAAAAGAAATTCTTCATAAAATTTAATTACTTTCAACATTTTTCATTAAAATTTTTCAACATTTTCAATTAAAATTATTAAAGAAAATAGATTAATTGAAAAAAATTCAAAGAATTTCTTCAAAATAATATTTAATAAGGTTTTTGAAAGTTTTTAATAAAATTCTTCTCTAGAATTCAATTATTTTCATAAATACTAAAATTCTTTAAAAGAATGTATTTTTTTATTTAATTGTAGTAAACTTTCTTCAAAGAATACAATTATTTTTTAAAATATTAGTTAAATTAAATTTTTTTTTCAAATTTTGATAAAATAATTCTTTTTGAAATAATTCTATTTGAAATAATTCTTTTTGAAAAAAGTGAATTATGTTTTTAAATAGTAAAATTCATCGCAGGAATTCAATTTTTTTAATAGTCTTTTAATAAAATTTTTAAACAAAATATATTTATTTTTAAAAAAATTAATAAATGTTTTCGATTGAATGCAATTATTTAAAAAATTTTTAAAAAAAAGTTCTTTTAAAATATTTATTTTCAAAAATGATGTTGAAATTTTTTTAATCAATTTAATTATTTTTATAAATTGTAAGATTCTTCACTAGAGTTTTAATGATTTTTATGACATTTCATTATGAAGAAAAATTATTTAAAAAGTTGAAAAATAAAAAAGCAAAGAACAACTTTAAACTGCGAACAGATTACCGAAACAGATTATAAAAATGTATTTTATAAAATTACTTATAACAATTAATAATAACTAGCAAATGATACGCGCGCTAGCGCGCGGAACGTAGTGTTTAATTTGATACTGTTATTCAAATTACAAAATTTTTTATTAACATACATAAATTTTTTAAATAATTTCATAATCAAAATTTTAAAAAAATCACTTTTCAAGTACAAAATGATTTATTACTGTTCATATTGTCAAAAATTTTATTGAAATTTCACGAAAGAATTTCAATATTTCCTAAAATTTTAACAAATCTTTCTAAATAAAAATAATTAAATTATTTTAAATAGTAAAATTTTTCGCAAGAATTCAATTATTTTTCATACAATTTAAAAAAAAATTCTTCTCCATAAAATTTTAATTATTTTGAAAATGTTTAATTAAAATTATTAAAGGAACTCCATTATTTGACAAAAAAAAATCAAAGAAATTCTGCAAAAAGAATTTAATTAGAATTTTTAAAAATTTAAACAAAATTCTCCGCGAGATTTAAGTTATTTTCCTAAATAGTGGAATTTTGTGAAGGAATTCTATTATTATTAAATTTTTTGATAAAATTTTTTGCAATAATTCGATGCTTTTCAATACACTAATTAAAAATTTTTAAATATTTGAAAAGAAAAATTACAAAAATGTTAAGAAACAAAAAATCAAACAGCAACTATAACAATTATGATTACGAATTAAAATTACAATTTATATTCTCATTCATTATAAATTAATCAATAATCTTTGTCAACTATTAAAAGAATACAATTTTCATTCTTAATTATTTTCAGTATCAAATTTAAAAAAGAAATTAGAGAAAAAAAGTTAATTGAGCCAAAACATTTATCATCTATCTCTAAAAAAATTAAATTTTTATTAAAGATTATGTTTAAAAAATTAAGAAATTATTCCAGTTTTTTCATCTTTTTTTAATAACATTTAACATTTTGTTAAATAATTTTCAAATTTTGTTAGAAATAAATAATAGAAATTATAGAAATTCGATTTGTCCGACAAAATGTTTTTGACAACACTTTATATTGTTTAATAGAAAAGAATGAAAGAAATTTTCATGATTTTGATTTGCTACCAGCACCTGCTTAATTTTAGAAATTAAATTTAAATGTTAAATATTTTTTGTTTTAAATCCAATATCGAATTTTCAAAAATTAAGTAGGACTAGTAACTGGATGCAAGTTTCAGTTTCATAAAAATACTTAACTTTTAAAATTCTATTTCTAAAGTTAATTTATTATTAAAAAATACTAAATAATTAATTCTTATTATCTATTAATCAATACTGATTAAAAATATAATATTTTGATTTTGTTAAAAAAATTTTGATATTAATTAGAAATTATGCAAAAAAATACTACAAATTTTGTAAAAACAATATGATTTTCAAAATTAATTACAAAATGGAAGTTTAAAAAATATGTTGATGGAGAAATATTAATAGTTTAAATTACTTTATTTTTTCTTTGTTTTTAAATACAGAAAAAGAAATAATGCAAATTTTTTCATTAATTTCTAGATTAAACTTAAAATAAATTGATTTTTAGGAAGTTAAAAAATTAAATCTTATTAAAGAAATTCTTCAAATGAAATTAAATATTTTGTTCTTTAATAAAAAAATGTGAATTGTGAATAGACATGATTATTATATGAGAAAGTACACAAGCATTTTTTTTAGCTAGTAAAATATAAAATATCTTTATATACATAAAAAAAAGAAAAATTGTAATTATTAAATACACAAATTCTTCCTACACATTTTTTGTTATTAATTTAAAATAGAAAAAATATTATTGTTAAAAATTGTATTTAAAAACGAAAATTTCATAACTTTTTATTTTAAAAGAAACTAATAATTTTTAAAATATAAACAAAAAATAATTATAAAATTTCTAAATCAACATTATGAAAATTTCTTACCTTATTTTATAAAAGCAATATCTATTAACCTTTTCTCTAAATAAACAATAAAAATTGATATTGACAAATCGAAAAACCAAAGTGTTTTGAAAAAGAAAAGAAATCAAAAGCATATACAAAAACTAACTTCATACTGCGAACAGAATGAATGAAAACCCACAGAGATTAATACAGTTAATTAATTAATTAAATTTAATTAATAATATATTATCGATTTATTTATTTATTTAAACAAATTAATTTATTTATTTACTTAAAAAAAAATTAACTGAATAATTTAGTTAAATTGAAAGCTATCAATTAAAGAAGAAAATGAACATTTCATTTAGGTGATGAGGATGAATATTTAGGTCGAGGGAAGAAATCATGAGAACAAGAAAAGATTGCAATTTATTTTTTTCATATTTATTATTATTGCATACTGTTTATGTTAGTATATTACTTAGGTATACGTGCCAAGTAGCAACTTAAATGTATGATTGCGTGATTCTGTTTTGTTCCTCCGTGCACGCACGGGTTCTGTAGGTAGGTTGTAAAGGTAATGTACTCCATTATATATAGGGTGTATTTATAGGTATAGCATATTCGGTAGAACGTCACCTTAAGAACTAGAGTCGGTATAATAAATAAAAGAATCAACGGGTGGCGGTTGTTTTTTTTTTTTTTTTGTTTTATGCAAGGTAAGGTAACGTCTTCCTCGTAACAGCATCCTCGCATCGATGCTAATTGCTTTATTTTTCATTTTTCTCCTCAAAGAAAAAAAAAAAGGAAAAAAAAAAATTGTTTTTTTTTCACCACATCTTGTTTACTTAGGGTGTGTGTAGTACACATATTGTATCGCGTCTTGAGACACGCACTATCGGTACGCTCAATTAAATAACAAATTGGGCTATCTACTCAAGTCTGAAAGAGGACATATCTTCTCATTCGAAGAAATAAAAGTCTAAACTTAAAAAATAAAAATTGGGGAAGGGTAAAAATTAACATATAGATTTTATTAACGCCAACAAAATTATTGTCGCGCGTTTTACAATTATTGCAAATCTATAAATTCCTAAGAGACACCAGCCGCGTGTTTTCATTTTTTTTCTGTTTCTTCTTTTTCTTAGAAAAAAAGCTTTCATTTTTTTTTTTTTGGTATTATACAATTATTCACAGCCGGGCGGGTGCCTCGTTATTCCTTTTTTCTTTCTACAAAAAAAAAACGGAAAGGGCGTCGAAATAAATAATAGTAACAGAATAATGAAACTCACTAACAACGTCGACGTCCGCAAAATCAATCGAAGGGCGAACGATGTCGAAATAATAAAATAAGAATCAATTAATTAATTAATTAATAATAATAATAATAATAATAATAATTGTAATAATAATAATAATAATAATAAATATGTTACACGTGCGCCAACACAACGAACAATGCCGTACATTCTCTCTATTTACAATAATATTGAATAAACGTAATTGGTTGCGAATTCGCGACAGAAATGCCAGCGAGTGATAAAATTGCACCGTTCCCTATTTTCAAATAAGCGCGCTAATTTCTTTTATACTTTGGTTTTCGAAACAAATTCTTTTTTTTTTTCTTTTCCAAGCCTTGTTTGTTTACGAAAAACAAATTTTGAAATTGGCGTGCTTCTTTTTAAAATGCCCGTTTAAAGAAAAAAGAAATTTTCGTTCCTTTCTATAATTTTTTTTTTTTGGCAAATTGTGAAGACAAAGAAAAAAGAATATATTCGCTGGCAATTCTAAATTTTCGCGCGTTCGCTGTGCGTTCCTTGTGTGTGATTCTTACAAAGAGCGATACCTTCTAATGTACAATTTTCGCTCTTCGAGTTCTTGCGATAGTTTCGCCTTTTGGGTTTTTCTTTCATTTTTTTTTTACGTCTGTAAACTATGATGCAAAAATTGTGGTACATGGCTACTTTTATTTTTTCTCATTACAAATTCTCGTTTTTGACACTATTTAGAGAAAAATTCAAGATGATTCGCTCTGTTTGGTTCGCCTACCTTGCGCGGGGTTGTGTCTCTTCGCTATTTTGTTTCTTTTCGAAAATGAATTCCAAAAAAAATCACTGAATTTGTTCGAAAAAGGTTTATTTTTTTATTTTTTTTCTATATTTCGGACTCACTACCAACTAAATTCTACGTAAAAAAGGAATCGCTCGTACGATGATTAAAAAGAATTATTGTTCCGCGATCAGTGGGATAGAAATTCTACAAACTGCTGACAATTGCTTTTTTTGCCTTTCTCATTTTGGAGATAAAAAAAATTTTTTTATCCAATTTTTACGCACCCAGCAGTAAACCCCTTTTTCAATATACCTATATATCAATTTATATAATATATATATTTATACTTCAATATATATATATTTTTTTTCCGTATCTTCTATCAATAATAGCGCATTAGATACTTTTTTTTTTGTTCACTTATTTCTTAGGTATGTAATATATAGGTGTTTGTTTTTTTCCTCTTCACAGTTATATCAAAAAATTGTGAAAACGAAATTCTCAAAGCATCCGCTACACTCTTATTTACTTTTTTTTTACTCTTCCTCTCCTTTGTTCGAAATTAAAAAGTACCTCTTTTAAAAGACATGCCATTCAGGGTATTACCGGTGTGGATATCCAAAACAGAAATTTTGTCGGACGTCGCTTTCGCGAATAAATTTTAAATTTGGGGAAATTTTGAAATTTATTCGGAAGCGACTTATTTTTATTATATCATTCGTTCGAGACATTCATTCAAGATTTTTTTTTGTTTTGTATCACCATTCTTGCGAACTTGATTATTTCTTTGATAATAAAAAAATAGAGCAATTTTGCTACTTTCCGAAAAAGCTTAAAAAAAGGGCTTTTTTTTATAAAATTCTGAATTTTATACAAGTGTAACAAAATGTTATTATATATGATAAATAGTCGAGTTCGCAATTTAGGGGAACAAAATTAATACTCATATTCTAAGACGAAAATTTTGAACGCTTTCTTTCATGTACAAGTGGTCACGATCTACGGGACTCCATTTTTAAAATTTTTTTTTTCGTTTGGAAGGCACTTTCTACTTTTTTTCATTTCTTTATACAATATTTAATTTAAACTCTCGTCCTCTTTCGCTCTCGCGCGCTTTCTTTCTCTCACTATAAACTTAGCCGTACACATTTTATTTTTCTTTTTTTTTTCATTAAAAAACTTCTACTTAGTTTTGCCGCTCATAAAATTGAACTTTCGCTTCACTTTATTTTTGTTTTCTTCTTTTGAACACATTATATATGCCTAAATCGTAAAATACCTTCAGCCGAGATCTGTAAGTCTTAATCGATTCGAAAATGAAAAATAGATTAATAATAGGTACACTATACGTTTAAAAACGCCAAAAACAGTCCTAGAGTCTCACTTTTTTTTACAACGTCACGGCTAGTCTGAACGATCCTGTCTTTTTTTTTTTGACGAAACTGTTTTGTGTAAAATTTTGTCTATCGCCCTCTTCTCATTTGCTCACTTTCTTTCTTTCTTTCTTTTTTTTTAATCTTTTACTCGCTCGCACTACTAGATTGAATTTTCATTTTTTTTTTCTTTTTGTCGCACAAAAAACATTTGTATCAAGAATATTCTTTTTCCCCTTTTTTCCACTGTGACAAAAACTTGACGATAACGAACAAAATTATTAATCTCGTATTATCGCGCGCTCGAGTCGAAGCGACAAACGCTGCGTTTTTGCCTTTTCCTCATCTTTCTCAACTCTTGCGAAGGCCACTTCGAATTTTATTTTTTCGTCATTAAACGTACAAGAGCTCCGGAATCAGAGACCGACATTAAAAGCGCGAAAAGGATCTAGACTTCGCGTGATAATCTGTAGATTAACGCGATTTATTTTCATTAATTAGTACGCGACAACCTTGCCAAATTAAACATTTTTCCTCATTATTTCGTGTCTTTTAACGACTTTGTCATTTTTTCGCACGCAAAAAAGGAGAGAAGAAACAAATTCATTATTTTAAGAAAGGTAATTTTTTCTCATTTTTTTTCTTGAAAACTGATGTTTAAAAGAAAAATAGATTTTATAATTAAAATTAAACTAAATTTTTAAAATTAACATTTGTTGATAAAGTTCACAACGATATTTTTTCCACAACATTTTTTGTTTGAAAATATTTTTTTTAAATTGATCAAGAAAATATTTTTCATTAAAAAATTGTTCTTTTCTAAATTATTCACCAAAAGGGGAAAAATTTTCACTGATCGACGTTTGGAAGAAAAATTCTTTTACGCAAAGAACATTAATATATTTTTGTTTACAAATATTTCTTTTCCTAAATTGTAGATCATAAATATTGCAAACATTTTTTCTAGATAAAAATTTTTAATGGAACAATATTTTTCCTTGTAAATCGCTGTTTGCAAACTTTGTGAACTTTACCAACGTAAATATGAATAAAACATTTTTAGTATACAACATAAATTAAAATTTGATTTTGATAACCGAAGTTTGAAATTAATTTCCGATTATTGAGATCTTTTATTAAATAAAACTTAGAATTATTGCTAAAGAAACGGTAAAACATTTGTTTTAGTAGAATTTTTAAAAAATTAGTATAAAACAATTTATAATTTAAAAAACAATTTTTTTCTAAAATACAAACTAGAAAAAAAGAATCCGTAATTTCTGATGTAAATTTAAATAGTCAAAAATTAGGAGAATTAAATATTTGAAGTAAATATTTTTTTATAATTCTTTTTCCAGTTTAAAAATTAATTTTGTATTTTTTTTATGATTAATATTGCCGTAGAATAAGTATAGTGCCAAATTTCTAAAATGAAATTTAGTGTAATTAAAATTAAATTATGGTATGAAGACTAGGGTTGTTTTCGTAAATAACAAAAAATTTAATTTTGAAATTTAATTCACGTTTTTTTGGAGAAAAATTGTTAGGAAGTAGCAAGATTGATGGGCAAAGGCCTCGATGTGTTCGCGTGCGATCTCCGGAAGATCGAAGATTCTCGATTGAGAAATTCTTGATCTAATTGGCGGTGTAAAAAATTTTGAAAAATAGCACGATCTTTCGAAAAAGAAACACACGTCTCATCAAGCTTTCTCTCTCTCTCGCTCTCTCTCTCTTTCTTTCTCTCTATCTCTTTTAGCCTTTCATGAAATCGGTCACACTTTTCCTCAAAAAAGCACAAAGTTTGACACGCATTCTCTCAAGTGCAAATCCACACTCATCGTTTTCTTTTTTTTTTCTTTTTTGTTTGTCTTAAATTTGTTTTTTTTTCTAATCCCTAAACCTTAGAATTTTTATACTTGGCATACCCCAAATATGGCAGGAAGGCAATCATTACACTTAATAACTTACAGCGATCTCTTTCTCTCTTTCTTTTTCGCCGCTAACGCCTTTTTTTTAGCCGCCGTCCAAATTTTTGTCTTTCTGTTATTTTCATAAATTTAGTTATAATTTTGTACATTTATTTACTTTTTTTTGCGCCTCTCTCTTCATTCTTTTTTTTTTGTTTTCGTATTTTTAAGTATCGGTAGCGGTAGCAGCGGTGACAGCTCATTTTTAATCGTCAATTATTGCTCTTTGAGAAATCACAAAAATAATCTTCCACAGTGCATTTTGGAATTGATGGTTTTTTAGTGCACACATCTGCCCCTGTGTGAATAATAAAAGAGCAATCCTATATTCTATTTTCTCTGAACCTTTCTAGAAAGTTACACGTGCCGATGGCGCGCGCACTCTTGTGCACGTCCGTCGTTGACTAGAAAACGCTGGCCTTTGTAAAAACAGTTTTTATTTTTATTTTTTATTTTAACGGTCGCTCTATCGCAAAGCGAAATGCGTTTCAGCAGCTTGAAAGCACGTTACGCACACTTTAAAGAAGTTCTCTCTAAAGTAAAATCATAAACCCCCTTAGAAAAAACCAGCTATTTTCTTTATTTTTAAATCCAAAACTTTTTCATGTATAATTTTTTTTTATTCTCTAACATAATTTTTTTTTGTCTTGAAATAAAAGTGTTTTTCTGTTAAAAAGAGGGAGAAATAATAAACAAAAAAGTTTAATTCAAGTTCTGGATTTAAAAGTATCGTTAAAAAATATTTTCTTTTGCAAAATATCTCTTTTTATTATCCTAATTTCCCTTCCTGTTGATTTTCATTTTACTTGTTTTATTCGAGGGAATGAAAATATTTTTTCATTCTCCCTTAATACTCTTTAAAGTCGATACATTTTTTTTTTTGCCTTTTACCGTTTTCTAAATTTTAAACCCATTTCGTTTATGAATCGTTTAAATTTTACAATTTTTTTTTCACGGACCATTTAAATACCATTTTCAGTTTTTAGGAAAAGAGAAGTATTTTCAAATATTTAAATATTTTGTTTCTTTCTGAGAGTTTTATTTTTACATGGCACAAAATTTTTAAATGGTACGATTTTTAAAGCTTGAAATTTCTCTTGATTCTTTTTTGTTTTGAGTGTTATAATCTCATATAGCTGGTTTTCATTCTAGTTTTAGTTATATTTGTTCTGCTTTTTTTTGAGTCCTTCAAAAAGGATTTAGAATTTTACTAAATATATTGTTTTGATGATACTTTTATCTAAAAATAAAAATACAAATTAATATTTCTAACTTTCAGTGATCACATAGCTACTAAATAATTAATCCTAATAGTTTTTCTTTTAAAAAAAAAGTATTAGATACTCGTATACTTTCTTATTTAACAATCGCATCTTAAAAATGCTAAATCTGATAGATATTGTGACTTAAAAAATAAGTCAAGTTTCAATAATATTACAATTCTATTCTACACGAATAAGAGTTTACAATCCACATTGTTTTTTTTTTACTTCTACAGTCTTTTGTCGAAATGAAGGTGAGATATTTCGGGTTAAAAATTGTTATATTGTAATATATATTATAATACACAGTATATAATTATATTATTATATTATTATAATATTATAATATATATTATATTACAAATATGTTAAAAATATTTTACTGAAAAAAATAGTCATTTTATGTTTTGATTTTTGCATTTCTACATCACAGCTAGAAACACAAAGTATTAATATTTCACCTTGCATCTCATCTTTTCGAAGGACCCTATCAACTTTTTTTTTCTTTCTCTCATTCATTCACTCACTCACTCTCTCTCACTCGAACGTAAAATATAACGCGAGTATTCTATAATACAGGAAGACTTATCAAAACACCAGAAAACGAAGAAAAAAAAAATAGTTTCCTCGTGACGATCGACAATTCGTCATCGAGTCTCTTCAATTTGGCACGTGTCACTCTGAAGAAAGGATCCCAAAAACTTTTTACCGTGATATCGACAATTTGAGAGGCTCTTCACTCTAAATTAATAACTTCCGAGCCATTAATTTTCTCACAAAGATTTTATAGAGTTCAGACTTCAAAGAATGTTCATCGTCTTTTTGTTTTAAATGCATTACGTTTAAAATTGGAATTCTTAGAATTTATAATTCTTTGGAATATTTATCGACATTCTTCGAAGACTCGCGAAAACTCTTGATTAGAGATTGCAAAGGAAAGCGGAAAATTTTCAGTTTAAAAAATATTTTTCAGAAATATTTATTCGTAGGAATGTTGAATGAAAAAAAACCTTTGTTTGTTTTTACTTTTTTGTCAAACTTTGAATTTTTTTTTTGGGTTGAGAATTTTTTTCTACTTTCAATTTTTTAATTGACTATGAAATTTAAGAAGAATTATTACTCTTTGGGTAAATAAAAATTATTTCTTGGAAGTAATTTTCGAGAATGTTTATCGAATTTATTCGATAAAACTATTAGAATAAAAATGTGTTTTGATGAAGAATGAGACAAATTTCGTTCTTGTTAAATATTAGCTGAAGATAATTTTCAAAAAATTCCCCTAATTGACAATTTAATTTTTATTTTCTTTTTTAATTTTCTTTTTAATTTGATAAAAACTAAAAAGGGTTTTTTTTGGCAATTTGTGGAAAAAGGGAGAATTTTTTTGCATTACAATTTTTTTTTAGGTAATTTTTACCTAAACAAATATTTCTGAGCTTTTAAAAAAGATAAATTCGTTAAAGAATCTAGTCTCTTGGTAAAAACGAAAAACAAGTTGCTACGAGATAACAAAGCATAAATTTGTAATATTAAATAAATAGGATCTGAAATAATTTTTTTACAATTTGTCATGAGTTTTTTTTCCGTTTAAGCGAATGAATTGAAAATCGACGTTCTTGAGAACAAAAATAATGATTAGGAAGTAGAGAAAGTGAATTCAAAGTTTGACTCTGAAAATCCAGAACAAAATTGGAAGTTAATAATGAAGAGTCGCAGGGCCAAGGGTAAATTTTTATTTGTTTGTTTCTTTTTTTTTGAAAAAATAAAAGCGTTTTGCTCGAGCTGGCTTAGAATAGGGCCGATTGGGGCCTTTTTTTTTTGCTCAGTATCACTGAATATGAGTAGACGAGGCGTCGGTCAGCCGTGAATCGTCTTTTTTGCGAACTCTTAAAAACTATTATACATTTGGCATTAACGTATAGTATCGTATATGCGTAAGTATAAATAACATAGTACTTGCTCTTACCTCGCGTCATTTCGCGACGGGCACCTACATTTATATGCATATTTTTAATGCGTCCATCGACACGACACGATTATCTAGACTGGAAAGTGGTGCAAGCGCTCTAAGGCGGCAATGCAACCAGGTTTCTACGGTATTTACTAAAATAAAAAAAAAAGTTAAAAAAAAAACATTAATAATAAACGATACGTGGGTGCGAGCGATTTTTTTGGCGTTCGCCAGCCAATCACCGGGACTCGAAAAATTCTTTGAGGTTTTTTTTTCTTTTGCATAATTGGGGAGGGGGAGGGAGGTTATCGAGTCCTGGCGACGAGAAGAACCGGGACTTACAAGTCATTATTACTAAAAGCTACTTTTTCGTCCTCTGATTTTTTTTTAAATCTTTTGATTGTTAGCCTCGCCTTGTAATCGACGCTGTCCTCCTTGTATACGTAAATAATACCCTCTTCTTAATTATCTTACTTATTATAAGCACTCGTATGTATATATGTATATCCGAAAGAAGCGCCCAGGAATCTCGGATAATGGTATTTTCGATCCTGGTCTCCACCTTCTTTGATATTGGGATTCCCCCAATGGCGAGACCTCGAGATTCGGAAGCGCGCGAACGACCCCTGAGTCTTGTTATCGTATACCCTCTGAAGGTCATCGCAATCACCTCGTGTGTTTTTTTTTAGTCCCAAGAAGGGTTCGCTTTTTTTTTTATTTTTTTTTTGATGGCTTACTATTCGCACCGAGAGTCCGTGAGTGGTTCGAGTTTCACTGAAATTTTGTCCTTTTCTTTGAGACTGTGCGGACTTTTGACGAGATCGGCAATGTCCTCTTGGAAGAGTGTTTCGGGCCGTGGACTGACGAAACTTCGAGCTGGCTTGTAGGTCATGCCACTGACGCCGATGCCAACTTCGACACTGCTGGGTAAATGTCCGGGATCCATGAGTGGCCCGAGGGGACTCGCGAGTGGACTTTCCATTGGACTTTCGGGTGGGCCTGAGCCGGGACTCGCTAGGCCGAGATTCAGTGGTGAATTGCCATTGTTGTTGCTATTCCCACCGAGACCACTGGTGTTATTGTTGTTGTGATGATGCAGGCTCGCTTGCTGCATCGCCGCTTGGAGATTCGACGAGAGACTTGTCGAGAGATTCGTCGCGAGCATATCGTGTTGTGAGTGCGCCGCTGCCACCATACTGCACATCTGATGCCTTAGACCTGCGAAATTTCGAGTTTAATTAGAACTTTGGTTTTTTCTTTTTTGCGGAGAAATTTAGTTTTTACATTCTCATCACATGAGAAGGTAAAAAAAAAAACTAATGTTTTTTTGATTTAGATATGTAAGCTGAATGAAAAATAGAAAACAGGAGAAAGAGGGGAAAAAGATAGAGAAAGATATAAATAGCAGGTCGTTAAGGTAAATAATACTCGATTAAGAATGAATATTGAAGATAGAAGTTGTTATTTCTTTGTTATTTCAATTGTTAACTTCTTCTATTTTTAATATTGATTACTGAATGATAAATTCACTTTCTTTAATTAAGAATTAATATTGTTCCATTTTAATGTCTAGACGTACAATTAAAATTAAATTAGCCATTAGGAGCCAAAAATTATTTCTTAAAATTTTACTTCTTTGCTATTAAAAACAAAACAAGAAGAATAGTTTCACCTGGAACAACTAATTTTAGTCTCTTCAATGAAGATTTTAGCAATTTTAATAAAACAATTCGCAATTCGAGGTAAAATTTTTTCTCATTTTCAATTAAATTATCAATTAATTACGAATTAAATTCGTTAAAAACTTTAATTTGTTGAAAATTGAATTCATCCCGTATTTAAATCAATTTTAGCGATTAAATTAAAATAGCCATTGATTCAAAATTTATTTACATTACAAATTTTAGTTCTTTGGAATTTTTATTTGTTAAAGTTTCGATTTGCTAAAGTTTTAATTCGTTGAAACTTCAGTTCGTCAAAATAATTATCAATTCATGGAAGTTTGATATAATTAAAAAATCAATATTTTTCTTATGTAATGCAAATAAAATTAGCCATTATTTCTGAATTTTGTTCGTTAGCAAACTTTATTTTGTGGAAAATTTAAATTTTTTGTTATTTTAGTCAATTTTGTTAAATGAGCCACTAATTTAAATTTAAAGTCATTCGAAAACTTAGCTCATTCAAATTGTAATTTTGAGACGTTTCAATTAGGTAAATTTTCAATTTGGTAAAATTCCAATTTATTAAAACTCCAATTGGTGAAATTCCAATTTATTGAAACTCCAATTCGTTGAAATATCACTTTGGGAAAATTTTAATTCGTAAAAATTTGAATTAATTGAAATTGAAAAATTTTTGATGAACATATTGAATTGAAATTTGAGCCTGTTATCAAATTATTATTCATTGCAATTTTAATTACTTGTTATAATTTTTTTGTCTAAAATTTATTTTTTTTTATTTGTCTATTTATAAGAGAATTCAATTAAATTACTCACTATAAAATAAATTTACAATTCGATACTAAAATTTAAATTGAAGCAATTTGAAACAATAATGTGATAATTGAAACAAATTCTGTTAAATTAATGAAATTGAAATATTTTAATTGGATTATATTAAAATGACAAAAAATTTCAATTTCAATTAAAGGAATTTTTGTGGAATTAAAATAGCAAGGAATTGAAATTTTGACTAATTGAAACTTCATAGAATAGAAATTTTAATGAATTGAAAACTCAAATTATAAAAATTAGAATAAAATAAAATAATACAATAGAAAATTTTTTAATAATTTTATTTTAATTTTAATAACCATTAAAATAAGAGCCATTAAATAAAATTTGAATCTATTGAAAATTTTAAAATTATTTTCTATTGTACTATTTTATTTTATTTTAATTTTTATTATTTGAGTTTTCAATTCATTAAAATTTTTATTTTATGAAGTTTCAATTAGTCAAAATTTCAATTCGTTGCTATTTTAATTCTTCAAAAATTCCGTTAATTGAAATTGAAATTTTTTTGGTAATTTAATATAATCCAATTAAAATATTCACTAATTTCATTAATTTAACTGAATTTGTTTCAATTAACACATAATTAAATTTTAAATTAAAAGAAAGTTTAAGGAATTAAAATTTAATTGAGATTTCAATTCATTGAAGTTTCATTTCGTTGAAATTTCAATTCGGTAAAGATTCGATTTGTTAAAGTTTCAATTTATAAACGTTTCAATTTTTTAAGGTTCTAATACGTTAAAGATTTAATTTCTTGGAATTCGGAATTCGTTAAAATTGAAATGTATATTAGAAGTTTAATTCTCATTTTTTCAATTTATCGTTCAATTTTTAATTTAATAAAATTTCCATGAAATTCTCTTTATTATTTAAAATTTAAAAAAAAAATTAAATTAGCTATAATCAAACTTTAAGTCTATTGAAACATTTTAATTAGTTGTGTTTTCAATTCGTTGAATTTTAAATTAATTAAATATTCAATTTGAGGATATTTCAATCATTGAAAATACAATTTCTCGTAATTTAATTTCTTCGTTTAATTTCTTAAAATTCCAATCTGTTAAATTTTTAGTTAATTAAAATTTTAGTTTTATTAAATTTTTACTATAAAATACATAAATAGAACAAAATTAGCAGTAACTTTTAATTAGTAATAATACAACTATCAAAGATAATTAATAAAGTAGCTGTAAATGATAATGCGATCATATAAATAAAAATAGAAAAAGGCACACTTCAAGATAAAATTATAGAAATTATTTTTGCGAGTTGAGAAAGGAGACAAATAATTGGAGAATGAAAAACGAAATTGAATATGCAAATGAAGGAATGATATAGCAATAAAAATATTTTTATAGATAATGTAAAATTTTCTCGTAAAATAACAAAGAAAGCTTTATTATTTTCTTTCTACTTATTTATGTTTCGTAAAATTGAGAAAATATTAGAAAGCGAAGTTTTTTTCCGTGGAATTCGAAGGCAACTTGGTTTTTTTCTACTTTATAATAATTGCGAATAATTCGAAATAATATTGTACACATAATAATAGAAATTATCAAAATAAAAAAATATTGTAATATCAAAATAAGTAAAATATGGAAAGATGATAAAAATTTTTTTTTTTGGAAACAAATTAAACAGTTACGATAAATTTACATTTTTTTTATGTGATGTATTTATAACTGCAACAAGCAAGTTGTATTTATATATACGAGAAAAGAATTGCCACTTAAAAGAATCGGTTAAATTGAAAGAAATGACAATATTAAAAGCATCGTGCAAGCAGCGCTCTTTTATACTACAGAGAAGATTTGCAACTCTTGTATGCACATGAAGCATAAATTTAATTAAATCTAGCGAGACAGGAATAAAAAAAAACAATAAAACAAACAGCCATTGACAATATAAATAGCAAAAAAATGTTACATAAAACTGACAAATGCAAATTAAAAAACAAAAAAAAGAAATAAAAAATAATTCACAACAGCGAGAAAATAATAGAATAAAAATTTATTTATTTCCACTTGATCGAAATATATACCTTGAATGTCAAACATGTGGTTGCCTTCAAATGATAGTTTCACTTTCTCCTTAGGACTTCGTCTTCTATAATTCTCTGTTGCGGAAATAAAGACAATTTTTTAATCATTTCCACTGATTAATTTACTATCGCTATTTGTGTTTATTACGCAATAATTTTATTCCAGATTCTTTTAAAACAAAAATCTATTTAAATTGTTCGACTAATAATAATTGTTTCTATTCATCTCTTTCTGATTTCATTTATTTTTTTAACTATTAAAAATTGTATTAAAAAAAACAGTACAAAAATTGCGAACTAATTAGGTAATAAAGTTACCTATAGGATGAAAATAAAAGAATTTTTAATAATGAAAAGTTTTTGTAGAATTATATGAAAGGCGAAATAAAAATATCGATATATAGAAGCGATAAAAATCAGTTTCTGAAATTGCTTTGTTTTCTCTCTGACGCGATAAAATCGAACAAGGATCGCAGTTATAAAGTTTATATATGTTTGCTTCGAAATTAAAAATAAAAAAAAAGAAAGAGAAAAAAAAACATGGCAGAACATGGATTAAGTTTTTGATGTCGCTTTCGAGATATCAAGTATTATAAAAGTATATACATATACACTACTCGAAACTCATATTTAATATTGTGAAATATGTATATAGGAAATGCGAATAAAAACTTTACCTTGTGCGACTGCTGCGACTGCAGCTGCTGCAGCTGCGCCAGGACTAACAGCACCTTCCGGTCCATTGCAGGCAGCGTAATTTGCCAAACTCGGATACATCGTCGCTGCCTCGTCTTTAATCATATGTGGCGAATGTCCATCGCGAAAAACGACAGCACGAATCACTCCTCGAATGTGCTCGTCCGGCCAAACACCCAATAAAATCCTCTGCGGCCTTCCCCGTCCCTTTGGTCGAAGATCTGCAAATTTTTCGATAAATCAGTTTTCAGCAATGTTTTCTCTCGCAATTTAAATTAGTCGACTATAAATCAAAATGGGAAAGTATTTTTATTTATTTTTAATTACTCTGTCTACTTATTCTACTAGTTTATAGTTGGAAAAAACGAAGAAAGTAACTTTTACTATTTTCACAGTAAAATTTAAGTTGTCAGAAACTTCTGAAAATTTTCATCAACTTTTACTATTTTCAGAGTCAATTTTCATTAGAAAAAAAATTATCTAGTTTTTTAGAAAAATTTACTTCGGATGTAAAATTCACTCTCAATAAATAGTAAAATTTGACAAAAATGAGCAAAAGTTCGCGACAATTTTGGTTTTACTTTGTCAATGGTAAAAAGTAAAACCAAAATTGTCGCGAACTTTTGCTCATTTTCATCAACTTTTACTATTTTCAGAGTCAATTTTTATTAGAAAAAAAATTATCTAGTTTTTTAGAAAAATTTACTTCGGATGTAAACTTCACTCTCAATAAATAGTAAAATTTGACAAAAATGAGCAAAAGTTCGCGACAATTTTGGTTTTACTTTGTCAATGGTAAAAAGTATAACCAAAATTGTCGCGAACTTTTGCTCATTTTCATCAACTTTTACTATTTTCAGAGTCAATTTTTATTAGAAAAAAAATTATCTAGTTTTTTTAGAAAAATTTACTTCGGATGTAAACTTCACTCTCAATAAATAGTAAAAATTGACAAAAATGAGCAAAAGTTCGCGACAATTTTGGTTTTACTTTGTCAATGGTAAAAAGTATTCTGGTTCTTCTATTATATATTTAATATTATTTATTATTTTTCCCAGTGATTTAATTTTACCAATTTATACTAATTTTTATTTTTTTTTATAAAAGTTTTGGTAGAAAATTACGAATTTTACTATGAATTAGTAAAAAATTTTACTGATAACTTAAAGGCTGATTTTGCACTAATTGAAATTTAGTTTTCTGGTAAGTATTAAAACTTTCAGAGTTGATCAGTTTTTTTTTTTTAGTGTTTATTTGTAAAGATCATAGATTTTTAACTTTTTATGCTTTTTTTTAAAGAAAATTTTTGTCTTCTAAAATATTAAAGAAATAAATATAAATTAATTAAATATTAAAAAGTTCTATTGTCGAAGTAATTTCTAATTTTTTTAATTAGATAAATATTTTGTTAGAAGTCGATCATTGTTTTCAGATAGAAAAATTTCGATACTAGTCAATTAATTGAAAATAACAAATTTAATTAATTAGACAAAAATTGTAATGACCTATAATGATAATGATAATAATAATATTTTTTCATAAAAATAATAATTTTTTTTCATTCTATATTCTTCTTCAGGATCTTTACAAATTATTTTGTTTTAGTATAATTATTTATTTTAACAATTTTATAAGCAAAAATTCATTAAAATATTTAATTATGAAAATAAATTCTCTTTAAAAATAATTACACACTAAAATTTTTATTTAATTAATTTAATTAGTTATAGTTGAGACAAAACTGAAAAATTAGTATTTAACTTACTTAATGAATACAAAAAATTTATCTATTTTGTCATTTCAGCGAAAAGTAAACTTAACTAATAATAATTAATCATTTTTAACTAATAACAATTAGTTACTTTTAATTAATAAGTAGAAATATTTTTAAATTAGTTACAGAATTTTCTCTGTAAAATTGTTTTTTAGGATTTTTAATTTTTCTAAACATTCATCAATTAAAATTATAATAAATAAATAAATAAATAAATAAATTTTTATTTAAATGCTTTAGTAATTCAAATTTATATTCAATTAACCTCAGATTTTATTTAGTTACCTAAATTTCAATTTAGTGTAAATTTAATCATTGTTTTCATTTGATTTGTCCATTGAAAACGTTTAATTTAATTATTATTTAACATTTTAATGTCAAATCTTATTTTTAATCAGTTATCAGAATCAATTAAAATAAATGAAAATTAATAAAATTAAAATTTTTCAATTTTATTAATTGACTTTAAAATTTCTTATATTTTAATTAAAAATTTTGGATTCAAAATAAAATAATTTCACAATTATTAGTTACTAATGGATTTATTTCCACCAATTTCTATTAAAATGGATTAATTTATATAAATATCACCATTATTAATATTAATTAAAAAACAGATTTATCAATTTCTATGGAATTGATTCTTAATTTCTTAATTCTTAATTTCTATGGAATTGATTCTACACTAAAAAAATTAATTTGATTTAAATAGTCAATTAATTTTAATTTCAATTTATTCGAATTTTATCTTTTCTATCTAATTCCATAGATAATAATTTTTAAGATTATAAATTTGCAATTATTATGATCTTTATCTAACTCAAATTAAATGGTTTCAAACTTCAATTCAACTATATTTTAATAGTAAATTTTCAATCTTTGCAAATTTCTATAACTTTAAATTGTAAATTATTTCTTTAAAATTTTTAGATAGAAAATTAAGTAATGTTAATTTTAAAACAATTAATCGAATGTTCGTCAATTTCAATTTTAAATGAACCAAAATTAAATTCCTAACAATAGATTAAAATTTCCAATAGATCGAAATTTAAGTCCTATCATTTTTATTCTGTTCAAATGAAGAATTTATTTTTGTTTAAATAAAAAATTTACATTTGCTTAATTAAAAAATTTAATTTTGCTTAAATAAAAAATTTAATTTTGCTTAAATAAAAAATTTATTTTTGCTTAAATAAAAAATTCATTTGGCAAAAATAAAAAATTTATTTGGTACAAATAAAAAATTTACACCTACGTTACGAATAGAATTGTTTTTGGACAGATAAAATTTTTTATTTCAATAAAATAAAATTTATTTGAAATAAATAAAAGTTTTTTATTTCATTTAGATAAAATTTATTTGAAGCAAATAAAATTTTTTATATCAATTAAATGAAATGAAAAAAAATTTTATTCCAATTAAATATTTATTTGGTGTGATAAAATTTTATTGCAACTAGAATAAAATATTTTACTAAAAAGAAATAAAAAATTGAATTCTAATTAAATACGTTCGAAATAAATGAATAGGGAATAAATAATTTTTCGTGATTGATGTTTAATAAAGTTTCCTCGCCCATGCGTTAATTATAAAGCAGAGAATGAGAGATTGAAATAAAGGGGGGATTTTGAAAAGTTAAAGATAGTCGAGGCTGTTAACAATGGTTTAAAAATGAATCGCGCGATAATGTTTTGAAAGTGTAAGAATAAAATAACGAATTAAAGTGACCTGCGTAAACACAATGGCTGTCAAATCGAGTAACCGCAAAGGAGAATGAGTCCTAATAGTTGGGAGTCGTATATGAGCCGAGGCTCGATGTAATAGCGTCTTTTTACGAGCGCAACTAAATCTACCAGAAGGCTCTGACCTCCTCGCGCGCACTCCAAATGTCGTGCCACCAGAGCTTTTTTTCTTTCTCTTTTCTTTCCTCCCTTTTTTTTTCTCTCCTTGCAAAACACTATACAGAAGCGATATCGTCATTTTTTTCATTTGTTCCGTCAAATTAAGTTTAACGCCACAAAACATAAATTTCACAAATTGCCCGTTTCTTTAATTAAATACAGCCATTAATGATTTTGCAGATAGGAGAGGTCAAGGAAAAATTAAATGACTTTTTTTTTGGGCGGGAGGAATTGTATTTTCCACGTTGGGAAATTTAGTTTGGAGAAAATTAAGGAGATTGGCAAAATTAATTAGGGGAAGAAATTTGAGAGGAATAATTATTATAGTTTAATTTTTAATTATAAAAAGGTAGTTTTTTTGCTAATATTTTACTCTCTGAATTTGAATTATATTCCCTTTCGAATTAAAAAAAATTAGTTATAAAAAAAATTAAAGAAAAGAAAAAAATAAGAAATTAAAAAGAGAAATAAGAATAAAAATAAGAAACTTGATTGTTGAAAACTAATTAACTTAACAGAAAAGTCAATCGCTGATTCAAATAGTAATATAATAATATATATAATATAATATAATATAATATAATATAATATAATATAATATAATATATATATATATATATATAATATATTTATTAATTGTTATAAATTAAATAGTTATTAATGACTAGTAGTTAAATCTAATTTTATGTTATGGCAAAATAATTAAAATTTTTGTCCAAAACAAATTAGTCAAATTTGACGATTTTCCTAATTATTTTCTACAAATAATTTTTCACCAAATGCTAAAGGAAAAAAGTCAGCCACGATTTTAATAACAATTATAGATATTTTTAACTTCTTTAGATTGAGAG
The DNA here is from genome assembly GCA_032873175.1 of Leptopilina drosophilae. NCBI lineage: Eukaryota > Metazoa > Arthropoda > Insecta > Hymenoptera > Figitidae > Leptopilina > Leptopilina drosophilae. The sequence continues at coordinate 496,927 of CM065485.1, forward strand.
AATAGCGAAAAGTCGTTCACTTATTTAAATTATTAACAATTTTTACTATTTTATATTTATTTCCCAAAAAAAGCGTAATTGAACATTTTAAAGCAAGAAATGAAAATAATTTTCCTAAAGTTTTGGACGTGCAAATGAATGACATTTTTTTCTATTTTTAAAAATTACTATACCAGAAAAAATTGTTAAAATTCAACATTTATTTAGGAGAAAATTAATTTTTTCAATTTACAAATTATTATTTTTTAAATTAAGTTAAAAAAAGTTAAAGAATATAAAAAGATACAATGACAGTTTTTTAAGGATAACAAATTGAACCAAAAAACGTAGCAATTAAAGTAATTTTTTAATTTATAAATTACTTTTTAAATTAAATTAAAAAAATTTAAAGAATATAAAAAGATACAATGGCAGTTTTTTTCAAGGATAACTAATTGAAAAAAGTCACCAAAATTGTTTGTCGTTTATTAAAACGTTTGAAACTTTAGGAAAATATAGGGTTACTAACTAAATTTAGTAAAATGATTAAATTTTTTTACTAATTTAAATTAGTGAATGATTTTTCACTGATTGAAACTTAAATTTGAATTAGTACCTATAATTGTTTATTAATTTAAATTGTCTGATTTTTTTGCTTTTGAATTAGTAAATTCAACTAATAAATATTAATAATTTCTATGAATTGATTAGTCAAATTTACTAATTCGAAAGCAAAAAATCAGTCACTAATTCAAATTAATACAAAATTTTAATTTTTTACTAATACAAAGTTAAAGCGTAGAGATGGTTTTTTGATTTTTAATTTACATTTTCTATTTTAGGGTAAATAGAATAAATTCCACAAATTTCTCGTTATAAAATTTAATGATTTTTCCATTATTTCCAGGTGATTAAATGATAAAATTTACATGACACATTAAAAGAAAATTTTTGTCAGTTAAATCAGGTAAATGTCGTGAAAAAAATTTTCATGCCAGGAAATGAAGGAAATTCAGACTTTTTCGAATTTTCTTCCAAATATTGCAACAAAATACACTTTTTTTGTAAAAAAAGTGCAATTTGATTTGATTTTTATAAAACAAAAAATAAATATATAAACAAATTTTTCAAAAATTGTTTCTAATTAGTTAAAATTTAGTGAAATTTAATTAAAAATAATTCAACTATTTCAAGTATTTTGTTACAATTTTTGAAAATCAACTTTTGAAGAATTTTTATTGTAGATTTTGAATATCATTGAATTGTCGAAAATTTTAATGAAAAATTTTTAAAGGTAAATTTAAAAATGAAAATTAATTTATTAAAAATTAATTTATTAAAAATTAATTTATTAATTTATTCTAATTTATTAAAATTTAATAATTTCAATATTTTTAATCACATATTTCCAAAATTAATAACATTTTAGAATTATTATTAAAATTTCGGAGAAAAAGAAATTATGTTTAAAGTTTTTAAATAAAATCCATTAAAACATTCATTTGATTTTTAAAATTATACAAAAATTCTTTTAAGAAATACAATTATTTTCGACAAAATTACATTAAAATTTTTTTAATTTTAATTAATTTTAATTTTAATTATTAGAATTGTTTTGTAATCCATTTTTTTAAGATTCAAAATTTAATTTTTGGACTTTTTAGAATTTTTTGACAAATCATGGTCCTGTTTATAATTAAAATTTTCTTCAAAAATTTCATCATTTTTATTCTTCAAAAATTCAATTATTTCAAACAAATTTAACGAAATTTTAATTGTTTGGAAATTTTTCAAAATCGAAAAGCTACTTTCGTTGGAAAATTATTTGAAAATATTTTTTAAAAATTAATTGCATAATAATTTCTTTATAATTGTTTGAAAATATTAACTTAAAATATTAGCTTATCAACTTGAAAAAAACTATGAAGAGTCACAATTATAATAAAAAATTTTATAAAAAAAATAAAAAAATAAAAAATTTCAGTTTATTTATTTAAATAATTGAATTCTAGAAAACTTTTGGAAAATTATCGAAATTTATTGATTAACAGATGAAGTTTAGTTCAAAATTGTGTAAAATATAATTGACTGAAAAAATTCTATTTTGTTCCAAAACATTGCAAGAAAATACCACAATTTTTAGTAAGAAATTGCAACTTATTTACATTTTTATAATGCAAAAAATATCTAAAAACAAATCTTTCAAAAATTGTTTTCGAATAATTAAAATTTTGTAAAATTTAGTTAAAAATTATTTATTTCTTTCAAGTATTTTGTTACAATTTGTCAAAATTCAAATTTTAAAGAATTTTAATGTCGGTAAATTATCAGGACAATTGAAAATCAAATCTTGTATTTGATAACAAAATACGAAAATTTTATTACAGTTTCTCTACAATGAAGAAAATTGAAAAAATTAATGGCGAGTTTAAAAAAATGTGGACCATAATTTTTAAGCAAGTTAAAAAAAAAATGTTAATTACAGCCATTAATATTTTCTAGAAATGATCTTAAGAAAATAAAAAAAGAAGTCATACAGTAACTTTTATAATCGTTTGTTATAGTTTCGTAAAAAGAAAAATTGGTAATTACAGTCGCAATGATAGTTTTCGAGAAATTGTAGTAATTTATTTATGAAACAGTGAATCTCTTTTGATGAATGTTTTTAAAATTCTAACAACGCAGAGTAGGCGCATTTTCGAGTTATTGTGAAAATAACAATTTTATAAGAATTCAGATAATTATATGAATCTTTGAAAAGACAAGAGCAATCGTATATTATCTTTATGTTCCATGAATTCTTAAAATAAAAGAAAAGAAGTGAAGAAATGTGGAGAAGGAGAAAGAGAAAGAGAGAGAAAAAAATAAGAAAAAAGAAAAAAATAATAAAAAGACGTTTAAAGACACAAGAGCAATAAAAATTATTGCTTTCCCAGTTGTAATGCAGAGTTTAAAAGATTATATGTTTATTGTTGACTGTTATCGTCATTATTATAATGATTTATTATACCGCTAAGTTTCTAGTGCGAGTAAAAGGTCATTGCTCTAGGAAATATCAGGTGAGGAAAGGAAGTGTCTGTCAGTCCCTGACGTCCAAACATACTGAATATGGCAAACTCTTCTTATGATATTATTTTATTTTTTTTTTTACATATGTGTGTAACTTACCAGCCCCTCCGTCGGCACTTGGCCCAAGCATATTGTGCACTCGATTTGCGTACAGCACGAATGTTGGATATGGGATGTCATATTTTCTGAAAAGAAAAACAAAAAATCGTTAGTCTTGGAAAAAATAATTATTCTTTCTTTTCTTTGGATGAATCGAATTTTTTTTCAATTTGCAAAAATTTTTCTTTTTGTAAGTTCTAAAATCGAAATTTCAAATCGAATTTTTTTTCAATTTGCAAAAATGTTTTTTATAATTTCGAAAATCGAAATTTCAAATCGAATTTTTTTTCAATTTGCAAAAATGTTTTTTATAATTTCGAAAATCGAAATTTCGAATCGAATTTTCTTTTCAATTTGCAAAAATGTTTTTTATAATTTCGAAAATCGAAATTTCGAATCGAATTTTTTTTCAATTTGCAAAAATGTTTTTTATAATTTCGAAAATTTCGTTTCGAATCGATTTTTTTTTCAATTTGCAAAAATGTTTTTTTTCAATTTCGAAAATATTTATTCAATTTGTCTTAGATAGTGAAATAGAAAATTTGTTAGAAATAAATTTTATTTGCTTGGAAAATGAAATAACAAGTTTATTTCCGTCCAATAAACATTTATTTGCACCGGATAAAATTTTTATTTGAAACAAATAAAATGGTTAGTGGCTGTGGAGACAAACGCACATTTATTTATAAAGACAAATATATTATATTTTATAGAAGTAGTGAAATGAATAAAATACGAAAATAACATGTTTTCAAATCTCTGATTATAGAAATACTTGTTTATAAAAATAATAAAAGAAACTAACACGACAAAAATAATTGAAACTTTATTATTTTTTAACATAAATATTAATTTAACTACTTTAATTAATCTTTTTAATTCTTTTAATTTTTTTAATTTTTAAAATTTTTTGTAAAAAAAACTTTTTCTTTAATTGTAATAAATAATATTTAAATTAAAAGAATTTAATTATTAATTATTATTGTTTTATGAAGTTCGACAAGTATTTTAAATCTCGAAAAAATGGTCAATTATTGAAAAAGGACTTAATCTTCAATTATAAAAATACTGGAGAAAAATATTCCTTGATTATAAAAAAAAGAAAAAATAACAGGAGAACTTCCTTAAAAACATTCCTTATTTCTTAAAAAGTACAAACAAATGTTCACAATTTCAAGATATTTTTACATTTCTCTCTTATGCTTTTTGCAACAAAAAAAAAAATCGAAATAATTGCGCAATGTTATTTTAAGATAAAATTAGAAATGAAATATAAAAGTTAAAAAATGCAATAAAGTTTGAAAAATGAAAATAAAATTAAAGGCCTGCGCGCAATATTTCATTTCAGAAGCTAAAGCAATTAAAAAAACATCCTGAGAGATTATTGCAAAGTTCCTAAATAAAAAAAGAGAAAAAAAAAACGTTTGTACATTGTATAAACGAAACTTACGATCTAAAATTTGTTTTATATGATTCATTTGTCTCGCATTAATATTTCAAATTAAGGAAAATTAAAAAATTTGTGCACTATAAAAACATTGAACCAGGTGACCATGTAATAAGTCACAGAAATTTTTTAATTGAAAATTCTCTTGTATCCTTTGAGCTAGTTTTAATGAGAATTTTCTTTTTTCTTTTATTTATTCTTTTTTTTTTTGTTTTAAGTCTCTTGGTAATTAATAAAAAACAAGACTTTCTTTTTTATTTCTTGCTTCTTTTTTTTAAGCACGTTTTATTTAACTTTGGGTTAAAAAAAAGAAATTATTTTCATTTTATTTAAGAAGTTATACAAATGTTGGAAATAAAAAATTCACTTCATTTATTCAGATTTGTTAATTATTAAAGCAATTAAGTTCTGTCGCTTCTCATTGGTTTAATTATTGAGGATTTGAATAAATTATATGTAGTGAGTGTTTTTTACAGGAACTTCTGTTTTAAGGTCTTATAAATAAATGAAAATATTTTTTTTTTTGTAATTTTTTATGGATGAGGAGATCAGTTTTGGGTATCAAGAATAGTGATTTAAAGAATAATGAGGGTGGAAAAAAGCAGGTTTCGATTTTTTCTTTTTTCTTATACTTATTTTTAGAAATGCGTCAGATTCGAATTTTTTTTAACAAATTTAAACAAAATAAGATGCTTTTTCCATGAAAATGACTACAACTTTTTCAATTTCTTTTTACTTTTGGAGATGCAAAATTTATTTATTATTAAGTATTATTGATTGAATTTTTTTTATTAGTATTTAAACATAAACTGCTTGTAATTTCGTTGCATTTGTGACTCATAATTTTTACTATTCTCGAAGTGAATTTTACTATCTTCGGAGTAAAATTTAACAGGAAAATTAGTAAAAGTTGCAAAAAGTAAAAATACATAAAAATTCCCAGACGATTTAAGTTTAACTTTACAAATAGTAAAAGTTACTTTATATTTTTTTTATACTGACAATTTCATTGATTTGTTAATGGAAATTTTTTTTATATTCTTTGGTACAATTTTCATTATTCTATCAATAATTCACTGGAAAAAATTTAGCTACTTGATTTAGTAAATATTCAGGATTCGGTTCAGAAAATTCAGGGAAAAGTTAGGGAAAATAGAATTGGTCAGTAAAATCAGAAAAAAGTCAGAAATTTTTATTAAAGTACTGAAAAAATTGAATTCTGGAGAAATTACAAATAATTGCAGAAATTCAATTATTTTCAAAGGTAATAAAAATTTTTTCCAAAATTTCAATTATGTTCAAGAATTTTTGTAAATCTACGAAAAATTTCAATTACTTTTAAAAAAAAATAAAAGTCTTTTCCAAAAAATTTCAATTATTTTTAAAATAAATAAAATTTTTCTCCAAAATTCAATTATTTTCAAAAATTTTAATAAAATTCTTAACAAAAATACAATTATTTTTCAAACATTTTACTCAATTCAATGATTTTCAATATTTACTATCTTTAAAAAAAATTTTCAAAGAATTTCATTATTAAAAAAAAAATAAAAGCAAACAATTAATTATTTACTTATAAATAATAAAAACTTAACAGAAATTCAACAATTTACAAATTTTTGATAAATTTCGCAACAATAGTGCAATTATTTCCATAAATAATAAATTTTTTTACAGAGGTACAATTATTGTTATGAATAATAAGACGTATCTTGGAATTTCAAATTTTAAATACAATTTTAAACGGATTCCTCGAAAAATTTAATTATTTTTGAAAATTTTATTGAAATTCGTTAAAAAATTTAACTATTTAAAAAATTTGTTTTAAGAAACATTTATTTATTCAACAAAATTAATAATTTTTGTATTTCAATAATTAAATTATTGCAAACGAATTTTATTAAATGTTTGTTTAAATAATTGAAATTCTGTAAAGAAATTTATTATTTCTGAAAATACTTTAATTCCTGCAACGAATTATAGAACATTTTTTTAAAAATCTTTTTGCAAAAGTTTATTAAAATAGTAGTTTTTGAAAATATTTCAATTTTACAGAGAAATTTCAATATTTGTTAAGTGTCATTGAATTCATGAAAAATTTGTTTGAAAATAATTACATTTTCAGAGGAATTTATTTAAAATTAAATTAAAAATAATTGAAATTCTACGTAACATTTTATTATTTATGAAAATAATGTAATTTCTACAACGAATAATGTAACATTTCTTTTTAATTGAATTCTTCTTGAGAAATTTTATTAAAATAGTAGATTTTAAAAATATTTGAATTTCAGCGAGAAATTTCAATATTTGTTAAGTGTAATTGAATTTCTGAAAGAATTGTTTGAAAATAATTACATTTTCCGAGGAATTTATTTAAAATTGTATTAAAAGTAATTGAAATCCTATGGAACATTTTTTTATTTATGAAAATAATTGAGTTCTTGCAAACGAACTTTCTTACATTTTTTTTTTGAAGTATTTGAATTTATATGAAAAATTCTATTATACTTGTAAAAATAATTGATTTCTTGAAAAGGATTTTAATCAAATTTTTGTAAATAATTCAATTTTACGCAAATTTAAATTATCATGAAACATGAAAATGTGAGTCACAGATATTTTTAAATGTTTTAAAATAATTATGATTAAATATTTACTGGAAAAAAATTTATTGATGTTTTTGAATGATTTTCCAAACAAAAAAGTTCGTAAATAAATAGAATAGAACATTTTTTTTGGTATTTAATCATTTTTAGAATGAATCGGAATATTTTTTAGAGTCATGGAAAAAATAAAAATTTTTCCTCGAAATCAGGGAAAAACAAAATTAATTTTTTGAAGCAACTCTGATATTAATATAATAAATAATATTTCTTGCATTTTTATGGAAATTGTGTTTCAAATACTAAAATTATTATTAAATCGTATACAATTTATTTTGGTTGATTAAATATTTTTTATTCGCAGTAAATATTTACTTGGTTTGAATAAAAATTATTTGTCATTTGTTTGACACAAACAAATATTTACTTGTATTAAATAAAAATTATTTGACATTTATTTGACATTTATTGACATTTATTTATTTGACAGAAGCAAATATTTACTTGATTTTGGTAATATTAATATGATTTTTATTTTTTATTACTATTTTATTTATTATTATTCCTTTCTTATTATTACTTTATTTATTATTTATTATATTTATTTTATTTATTTATTTATTTATTTATTATTTATTATTTATCAATATTTTACTTTATATTATTTTATTTTTTATTACTATTTTATTTTTTTGTCATTATTTTATTTTCTTATTTATTTGTTTATTTTACTGAAAATTATGCTTCAAATACTGAAATTATTTTCTGGATAAGCAATTTATTTGATTAAAATCAAACTTATTTTTTTCAATTTATTATTTTGATCACAAGTAAATATTTATTCGCTTTAAATAAACATATTATTTGCTTCAAATCAATTTTCCCTCCTACCAAATAAATCGCAATGCTCGAAAAATAATTGCGAACACATATTTCGTGATGGAAAAAAGTATTTCGTTTCTTCGCCAAATTAAGTCACATTTTTGATCTTGAATGTTGATAAATAATAACAAAAAAAACCAAGTCTCATTAGCGAATTGATAAAATGATGAATGGTTTTTTAAAGAAGTGGGATTTTTATGATGGACAGGTGGATATTCTGGTATATTATATGATATACGTATCATATGAAGGGATATTTAAAAATATAATTTGAAAACGCACCTGGCAGCTTGACTAAGGGACAGTCCCTCCTTGAGAACACTGAAGATCGCCTCCGCCATAGTTTCTGGCCTCCAGGACTTGAGAGGTCCGCGTTCTCGGAAGCGAAGGTTGTGTACCAGACTCTGATTGGTGTTCCAACACTTTTGCCACATGGACTGCAGCTGGTACTGGTAGCTGTCTGTTGTAACGTCCCCCCATGAAAAAGAAAAGGGAATTCCATTAGTACTTGAAGATTCTCACAAAAACATTATTACAATATAATCTCATTAAAATCAAAAAATACATACGTACGTTTATAAATGTCAAGCAAAATTTTGCGCAAATTTTTTTTTGTTTCTTAAAAATAAAACTACATAAACATATTTTGTTTTCGAAAAAAAAATTTCTTCTTCTCGCTAATTAATCGTATTGCTCGAATAAAACAAAATTGATTCGAGACTTGTCTCATAATTAAGGCCTATTTGGGTCCGCGGATTTTTTTTTTCTTTAGAAGTTGAATTACTTGTTTTGTATTGATATTCTTATTGATACATTTGCGTCGAAATTAATTATACATAAATTGAAAATTAATTAATACGTGGATTGAATGTAACGAGTACGTAGATTGAAATTATTAATACAATTGCGACTATTATTACAATACGTCGATAAAAATTAACTAATACGTGGATAAAAATTAATTAACACGTGGATAAAAATTAATTAATACGTGGACAACAATTAATTAACTCGTGGATAAAAATTAATTAATTTGTGGATAAAAATTAATTAACACGTGGATAAAAATTAATTAATACGTAGATAACAATTAATTAACTCGTGGATAAAAATTAATTAATACAAAGGTAGAAATTAATTAATACAAAGGTAGAAAATTTATTTATACAACGCTTGATGATACCTTGAAGAGAAGGTCGTCTGAAAACAAAACAGAACTCTGGAAAAAATCCAGAGTTAATTATTTTTTCTCCATTTGACGGAAAGTAAAATTTGATTTAAACAAAAGATTCGTTGTCCAGTGTAACAAAAATATTTGAGTAATTTTTAAGGTTTCATTTATTAATAAAAAAAAAGTCGATTAGATTTTATTTGTTTCAAATGCAGAAAATATTTGCAAATTCTAAAACTATTTGTTCAAATACTAAAACTATTTGTACGAATACAATTTATTTGATTGAAATGAAAATGATTTAAACAAAAATTACTTGAGCTAAACAAAAATTATTTGATTCGAGTAATTATTTATCTAAACAAAAAATTTTTGATTCAAGTAATTATTTATTTAGACAAAAATTATTTGATTCGAGTAATTATTTATCTAAACAAAAAAATTTTTGATTCAATTAATTATTTATTTAGACAAAAATTATTTGATTCAAGTAATTATTTATTTAAACGAAAAATTATTCGATTCAAGTAATTATTTATTTAGACAAAAATTATTTGATTCCAGTAATTATTTATTTAGAGTATTTAGACAAAAATTATTTGATTCCAGTAATTATATATTAAGAGTATTTAGACAAAAATTATTTGATTCGAGTAATTATTTATCTAGACAACAAATTTTTGATTCAATTAATTATTTATTTAGACAAAAATTATTCGATTCAAATACTTATTTATTTAGACAAAAATTATTTGATTCAAGTAGTTATTTATTTAAACAAAAATTATTCAACTCGATAGTAATTATTTATTTGTTAATGGACAAGTAATCGGTTGTTTGAATCATAAAAGAAAAATTTCTTCTCAGTGTTCGCTTCATTTATTCGGATGAGAGAATTATATTGAGATTTTTTTTTCTCCCGCAACATTCGGCAAACTTGTGCGATATTGAATTTCTTGATCGTCGAAGTTGTATATATATATGTGTGTGAGAGGAGGAAAAAAAATTAATGAAATAATCTACAGTCGTTTCTTCAAAGGGGTTTCTTCAGTTATTAAACGTTAGATTCATCTCGAGAAAAAATTATAGTTAATTGACTACTTTGAACGGAAATCGAGTTTTTTTGTTCCTTAATTAGAGCTTCTAATTAATTAATAACCCAGTAAAAATTTTGTTTTCGATTTTCTGAGTAATTGAATATTTAAAAAAAAGAACGGAATTTATACTCGTAATTTGAACATAAAATATAATTATTTTATACTTGATAGTTATAATTATAATTATAATCGATTTCGATATTTTCCGTCCATTTTACCGATTTTGGGAAATTTTTAGATAATTTTAATCCGGGCTTGAAGTGGAAGTTCAGGAAAATGCAAAATGAATAAATTTTGTGTCAAGACAGAAATTTTTTTGACTTTCTCGAATATTCAATTTTATTTATTTATTTTTTTATTTTTTTTAATAAATTTTTTTTTCCCTCAAAGTCAATGCGAAGCCTGTAAATTTTAATTTCTTAATTTAGTTCTTCGAAATTTCAATTTATCCAATTTTTCAACAATATTCTATTAAATTTAATTAAATTTTATCAACATTTATTAACTTTTATTCGTGAAAAATTCTGTGAAAAATTTAAATAAATTATATTAATTATTAAATATTTATAGACGGAATTATAAAAGAAATAAAATATGAATATATAATAATCGACCTTTTCACGCTATTTCACAGAAAAAAATGTACTCTGAACCAGATATTTATTGGTCTTGTTAAATTTTATATTTCTCGGTCCTTTAATAAATTTTCTAATAAAATTAATAATTAATCTCGAATTATTAAATTTATTAACAATAAAAGTATAAAGTAATATTTAATAATAATATTAATAAGAGTACAAAATAATGGAGTACGAAACGATTTTTCGTGAAATATTAAATTATAATGTCGAGTTTGAGCGAACAAACGAAATTATAAAAAATACATGAGGCATAAAATAAAAGAAATATGAAGATCGTAAACTTTTGTTTAAATTTTCATTTAAATTTAAAACCCCTCGAATAAATAAACACTGAGAAAACGATTTATTTGATTCAAACATATATTTTGTTTAAATCAAACTTAAAATATCTTTGCTATACAGTCAAACAAATTTAAATTTAATTCAAACAATTTAATTCAAATATTTTGTTTAAATCAAACTTAAAATATCTTTGCTATACAGTCAAACAAATTTAAATTTAATTCAAGCATATTTTTTGGTTCATTTATAAAAATAATATATTTAATTTAAACATAATTTATAATTGATTTTAAATTATTTATTATCAACTTTTAAGTTTGAATCAAACATAACATTTTTAAACACATTTTTTTCTTTAAACCAAAACATTCAAATTCAGATAAAATTCAAAACAAAAATTATTTCTGAATCAAAGCAGTAAATATTTTCTTTATATTAGAATTTAGCTTACAAACTAATTTCAATGAAATAAAATCACTTAAAATTATTTTTTTACTTGAAACGATTTTTTTTATTCTTTTTTTTCTTTTTTTTAAATGTTTTCTCAGTGAACATTTATTATCAGGTTTGGAGTTTTGAAAGAACACACATTTTCAGTTTAAGGGATAAAACAATAATTGCAATAACAAAAAATAACAAAAAAATATACAAAAGAATAAAAGAAACAATAATTTCGAAAGAATTTAAAAAAAATTGAAAAACTAATTTGTGAATTGAATTGAATTAAAAAATTAAATTAAATTAAATTTAATTAAATTTAATTAATTAATTAATTGAATTGAAATTCAGAGACATTTTTTTTTGGGAAATATTTTTTTGGAAAAGAAATAAAATAGAGAGGGAAATATTTTTTTCACGGTGAAAAATACAGAAGGCTTTTTGAAAAAAAAAAAAAAATAGTAAAAAGGTGCGCCTTTCTCTCTCTCTTGATGGGCATGAATAGTGCGAGTACCGAAGTACACAACACCGGAGTATGATGGCCTCGATCCGGAACAATTATTTAATAGTTAAGTTATTGAGTCTAATTAGGTCTCCTCCAATTTAATGATTAATACAATTAATTGAAAAACACGTGTAGAGAAGCGTTGCGTCGTTTGTGTTCGGTACGAGACCATCGTTGGCATTAGACGAGACTAATTAACTAATTGCTCTCTGGAAAATCATTATTTTATCTCGTCTCACAAAGAGAGAGAGACTTGAAAACGTTCACTTTTGCCGAATCAAAAGTCGATTAGCTCTTATCTTTTGCGCGATAATTGCTCATTTAATTTCTATTTATTGTATACGTATATTGTATATATGTATATATGTATATATGTATATATATATATATATTTTATTTGGCACATATATATTTTTTTTCGCACATCTCTTGATAAAAAAAACGATCAATTTTTTATTGAATGATTTCATCACACGCCTCTTTAGATCAAAGTCGTTTCTTCTATTTCCCTCTTATACATTCATTTTTTTCCATTGTTTCCCTTTTATAGAAATTTCTTCTCTTTCTAAGATTTCGAATAGCCTTTTAGGCTTTTTTTCGTCTTATTTTCAAAAAAGGATTAGAAAAAATGATTTAAATTTAAATCCCTTAAAAATATGATATATAAAAAATAGAAATAAAATAGAGTAACAATTTAAAAAGTTTTTATTTATTATTTTCAATTGAAACAGTTTTATTTCGCTAAATTGTGCGAGGGTGGAAAAAATTTATCAATATTAGATTTCTTTTCATGCCTGTGTTAAATTTGAGAGTGATTAATTTTCAAAATGTCTTTTTTTTAAACACAGGATAAAAAAATTGATTTTTGATAAACTTTTTCTCAAATGGAAACAATTGCGGTAAAATACAAATCGTTTCGATTCGCACGCATATAATTAACAGATTTAGATATATTTGCTTATTGTTTACACATTTTCTAGTAGCGCTGTTAAAAAAATTTTATTTCACAAAATTTTGATTTCTTTTTATGAAATTACATCTGAGCACCAGTTTTCACAATTTTTTTTCGTTTTCGTTACAATTAATTGTAAAATTGAAAATAAGTTGACAAAACGCGATACAATGTGTAAAAACTAAGAATAAAGAAAGTGTGTTTTTTTTTCTTACAGATTATATAATAATTTCTCAGTATTTTATAGCAATACTGTTTTTGTGACTTGGCAAATTAACAGCCGCGGGGAATGCATATTATGCTAAGAATGTAAATTTAACAAAGCTTGAATATTTTTTCTAACGTTAAAAATAAAAAAGAGGTCAAGCGAAATCGATATATGTTCAGTGAGTTTTATAAATAGTCATTACAAATGAAAAATGGAAAACAAGATAGTGAATAAGGATAAAAAAAGTTTTCAAAAAAGTTACTTTTGGCTAAATTTAGTGTAGCTCGAGTCGGTCACAATTAGATTTCTATATCTTGAGGTATTTATTCTCTTCGAATACAAAAGACATTGGTCCCATTGTGTACGATTGCACGGAGAATGATAATAATTAATAATTTTTCTAATTTTTCATAATTTCTATATGATAATAATTTACACTAATTATCTTAATTTACTAACTAATCATTCGATCTTAATTTTTTTACTAAATTATTCGATTTTACTTCCTTATTCGATTTTTTACCCTACGTAATAATTCGCTTTCTTTACTAACATAATTTAATTTAATTTGAATTTGATTTAATTTTTTTTTAATTTAACACAACTTTTTTTAATTTTTAACATTTTTTAATTAATAATAATAAAGTAATTTAATTCTACAAAATTATTTATAATTTAATTGAATAATTAAATATTTTTTGCTTCAATTTATTTTACTATGATTCTATTTTATTGAATAATAAATCACCTATAATGTGAAGTGTTTGATTTTTTTTTTGAAAATAAAATGTAAGTCACTTGAGTATAAAATCAGTTTTGAGCAATATGTTGAGATAAATACCTTGATTTGAGAGCGCACAGTCGTTAAAATATTTAGATTGCGATATTTCACAGGCGCCAGTAACAATCTTAATGGGTCTGATTGCGACATTTCAAGGTTTTGCAAAAAATTTTATTATATTCATGGAATAAATAATTATTAATAAAATAAATTTTTATAAAAAAAAATGATTGTAAAAAAATATCATTTGTGCACTTGTCACTCTTGGAGCGATACTTTTACGCACAGAAGAAGAGAATTTTTCCCTCAAGTTCGAGTTTGAAATTCTTATTTTTGGAAGACAAGATTTTTTTTTCAAAAACTTATTTTAAAATTATTTAAAAGGCTTAAAAAATAATTTTTTCATGTGTATTTTAAATTTCATTTTCAAAGCCTTTTTATTTAGAGTATTTAATTATTAATTTCTAATTCTTTAACGCTATATTATGCATTTTATCACTTCTTTTAATTAATCACACACTTTGTGATATATATAAGGAAAAGATCGTAAGAGTCACTTTCCTTGTCTTTTGTTATACAAAAAAGTGACTTACGGTTTTTAGAGTTAAGTCCTTTTCGAAATTCGCGATTCAATTATTTTTAAAAATATTTATTTCAAATATTTTTTTAATTTAATAATTTATAAATTATTATCGAATTATTATTCTCCGTGCATTCTGATCAATAGTCAGAGACGATATCGATGAAAATGGAAAAATATTACCACCTGCAACATTTTTTTATTTCATAATAATAATAATTAAATTAATTAATAATTATAATCAATTCTAAAGAAGTAATGGAATTATAAAGTAATTGATTATTTACTGAATTATTATTAATTAATCAAATATGATTTAGTAAAAAATTAATTATTTTAGAAGAAGTGGATTTAATTATTTTAATTAAAAATTTATAAATTATAAATTACCCTTTCTTTCATAATAAACTAAAATTTCGCAAAGAAATTCTCTTTTTTTTCTCAGTAAATTGACGAAAAAATGAGGAATTATTTTTTTCAATTCCACAGCTAATTAAATATGTAATTTTGAATAATTTATTCGAAAGACGTAATTTATAAAGTATATTAAAGATTTTTTTTAAATATCGTCCCTGACCGAATGGAATGATATTGCTCTACTTACAATTAATATCAAATTAGTGACGAATAGCACGCGCAACGATATTTACAAATTATTATTGTTGGCTTCGTCGAACCAAAATTAAAAATATGAGATGGAATGAAGTGGAATGGAATATATTTTTATATCTTATTTGTTGGAAGACAATTCACATACAAGGCACTAATTTTATTCATTTAAACGCCTGACCCTTTATATAAAGAACTCTCCGTTTTCCAAAATGAAGAAAATCACAGAAAAAAAGTGGTAATAAAATGTGAAGTAAAAGGTTAAAATGACTTGGATAGAGGTTAAAAAATGAATAGGATAAAGGGTAAATATTAGACGAGGTAAAAAAACTTGCCAGAATATAACTTCATTCAATAGAAATTTCGAAAATGTTAAAATCCACAATATCAGTAATATAGGACCCTAAAGTTTTGAACGTTCATTTGAACGACATTTTTTTTCATTTAACAAATTTTTTTCAATAATCCTGTTTAGATTTAGTCAAAAAATTTTAATAATTCTAAAGAAGTAAATTTAAAAAAAATTTAATTTTCTTTGTTCGAAGATAATTGAATCTGAAAAAAATGAAGATATAGAAATTTTAAGAAAAAAGTTTTTTTTAAATATTGTACTTTAATTTTTCGAAAAGAATTGAATTTTTTTAAAAGAATTTTTATATAACTTACATTTGAAAATTTTTTATTAAAATTTTAGAAAAACAAATTATTTTCAAAAATTGCAATCAAAATTCTTTAAAAATTGATTTTCATAAATTTTTGTAAAACACTTTGAAAAAAATCAATTATTTTCAATTAAATTTTCAAGATTTCATTTATTGAAACTCTTTTTAATTGTGAATTTAGAACATTTATTTAGTGATTTTAAAAATAATTGATTTGCTTCGAGGAAATTAATCGAATTTTAGGAAATATGTTAATTTTATGGAAATATTTGAATTCTTCCAAGAAAGTAATTAAAGATGTGTTAAAATAAAATGTATTTCATAGAATATTATTTGAAAACTTAGCATCTGAATATTGAATTTTGTCAATATGAAACTTTCTAATCTTAGGTTCAGGTATAAGAGAGACTTAATTGTGAGTGACGTCGACAAAGTATAAGTATGAATTGTAAGCCCTAATTTTATTGCGGTAACTCAGGTACACATGTAGGATGGTTACATGTTCAGTTCTTTACATTATTCTGAAGGGATAAGTTATATGCACCGAGCACGTTTAAATTTGTAGAATTTAACTATTTCTATTAAATATTTGTTAAACACTATTTTTCCTTTATTTATTCCATATCCACAAGAAGATGTTTTAAAAATAGTTAAATTTCTGCAAACATTTTCATTATTTATAAAAGTTATTCCATTCTTGCGAACAATTTCACTAGTTACAAAAATAATTTAACTATTTCGAAGGATTTATTAAGATTTCAGAAAATAGTTGAATTTATTCGAAATATATTATTATTATTTCTTTCTTATTATTTTTGTCACCTGACTCAACACAATTTCTTAACCAAATAAATATGTAATTTTTAAAAGTTGCTGTAAACATCAATCGTCAAATGATAGAATTTAAATATTTTCAATAATATATATATATATATATATATATATATATATATATATATATATATATATATATATTTTAATTTTTAATATATATATATATATATATATATATATATATATATATATATATATATATATATATATATATATATATATATATATATATATATATATATATATATATATATATATATATATATATAGTAATTTTAATGTTATTGGTACTATAAATTTTGACATTTTCGAAATTTCTATTGAATGAAGTTATAGTCTGGTAAGTTTTTACCTCGTATAATATTTACCCTTTACCCTAATCATTTTTTAACCTCTACCCAAGTAATTTTCACCCTTTACTTTACATATTATTACCACCCTTTTTCTGAAAACATTATTATGAGAGTCTGGAAATTATCATAACATTTCAATAATTTCCATCAAATTTCCCTTCATGGCAAATTCTTCAAAATCTCGAAATGTCGATTTTTGAAATTAAATCTTTAATTTAATTCGCAAATTTTTATCTTATTTCGAAATTTGATATTTTAAATTTCTTTTGTATAATTTAATAATGTCTCACATTTTTTGTTCTCTCATTTTTTACCATGAACAAAAAGATAATATTAATAGTGATCAAATATTTAATAAAAATGATTCATATATTAATTTATGAATTGAAAATAAATGCAAAAAAATTTTTTTCGCTTCACTTATTGTTTCGCGATTTTATTTTAATGAGGATTTTTAATTAAAGTAATTAGCAGGAACTGTCAATTTAAATTGATCGAAATAATTAAATGAAAACAATTACTTAATTTAAATTTAATTGTTTAATCTCTGTTGTACTATTTAATTGTTTGTCCTAATTAGTCGATTCTTTTATTAATTATATTTTATAATTGGAAGAATTAATTTCCATAATTAATTAGTATAAATAAAAAGTATCCGCTATATTTATTTAGTGCAATTAGTTCGCGAGGAGTAATATTTAAATTGCTTTATATTGTAATAATAATAAATTTCCTTTTGTCGAATATGTAAAAATATTTAAATCAATTGCACACACAGAGTTTGAATTTAAAAAAGAAGGAAATTGTTTCGCACTTCAATCATTTGGAAAGTTTGGGGTTTTTTAATTGTTTTGATATTTTTGTTCTTTTTTTGAGTTAGTATTATTTTTCAGTTTTGATAGTTTTGTGTTTGAATTTTTGGTTGAAATGTTTTTTCTTCATTATCAATTGGAAGGAGAGTGACTTTTTTTTTGAAAGGTCATTCGTGTTCGTTCTCGTCGTTGAAATAGAGTGAAACTATTGAATGTTTTTTGCAAAATGCCCACCACCAGCGAAAACCAGAGAGACCGGTGAACATAAAATTTGGATCTCTTTCGCGACGAATTTTCTCGACGAAATTGAGTATTGTATTGAGGGATTTTTTCGTTCGCCGATTATAAGGATGAATGCTGGTGTCGCAGCAAAATTCGAGAACAGCCAATTCATCGCTGGGATTGAGGCCAGCTTCCTCGAGGACCATCATTCTTTTTGATTTGCCAAGGATGTTGTCGTAGAGTGTGCCCTTTGGAATTCCATATTTCGTTGACGCTTGAGTAAAGCGCATTTTCTGCGTGACTACTGCCTCGATCGCCTCCTGGAGATCGTGTCTGGTCCAGGTCGGCGCCTTCAGCTTCAGCAGGTTTGAGTAGTCAGCTAAAAATTAGCAGATACCTAGCTCGAATTCTTCCTTTTTTTCTAAATTAGCCCCTCCCCCACCGTTTATTTCATTTATTTACAGTTCTGCTTTTTTTTACAAGAGTTCTAGAATTATTATTATTATTTATTCCCGAGACCCATTCGATTCTAGTATTTAATTACTCAAGTGTAATGGAAGCTTAATTATAGATTCCATTAGTGAAAGCTTTTCTTTAGAGAATATTAGTTTTGCAAGAAAATACCTACTTTGAATTTTTTTTTTATGAAAGTTTATAATTTTCTTAATTTTAATAAAAAAGGGATGAAATATGCATTCTTCATCAAAAATGATACCAAGTTGAAGAAATTGAATTTTTCAGAAGCATTAATACAGAAAATTTTGTTTATAAAAAAGTTTCTTTGAAAGTAAATAAATTTTTCGAGCTCAAAATTTTATTTTCGATTTTTTCTGAATGGATTCAAATTTTGATTTTTATTAATTTCTTTAATATTCATTTATTTTGTGGGCATTTTAATCATTATGACGTCACAGTTTTAAAATCGTTGCTCTGCAAAATCTGTGACGTCATAATGTTTCAAATGCCTATAAAATAAATTTAATTATTTATTATTATTTATTATTAATTTTTTGTTATTTAATATTTTTTATTTATATTTATTTATTTATTACTTTTTTGCTATTTTTTAAAATTGTTTCTATTTATTTATTTATTAGTTTTTTATTATTTAATATTTTTTATTTCTATTTTTTAATTACTTATTACTTTTTTGCTATTCATTATTTTTTTTTATTATTTCTATTTATTCACCAAATATTTTTTTTCTATTTATTATTTTTATCTTTCTGACAATAATTTGTTCCTTTCTATTAAAATTAGTACCCTTTGGCTAAATTATTAGTAAAAATATTATTAATTGAATCAGAGAGTTATTTTTTCAATCAAATTATTCACAGAATAGCAAATAAATTAATTTTATATCTACAAATTAAATCCCTAATTTTCCAAAAATTTTGCCAACTTTTACCATTTCCAGAGTAAATTTCACTATTTCAGAAAAAATTTTAATAAAAGTTAAATCCAATTGGAACCTAGTGATGAAATTTTCCCCACAAATCGTGAAAATTTTTTTCAAATCTGAAACTTAAATATTCAAAATTTCTTTTTGTTTAAGAAATTAAAAATTAAAAATAATTTCGGAAAAAATTATAACAAAAGTTAAATCGAATTGGAAGGGACTGAAATTTTCCCCTGAAATCGTAAAATTTTTGGCAAATCTGAAACTTGAAAAATCAAAATTTGTTTTTGTATAAAAATAATAAATAATTTCGAAAAAAAAACTTTAACAAAAGTTAAATCTAATTGGAACGTAAAATTTTTGGCAAATCTGAAACTTGAAAATTTGTTTTTGTATAAAAATAATAAATAATTTCGAAAAAAACTTTAACAAAAGTTAAATCAAATTGGAACGTAAAATTTTTGTCAAATCTGAAACTTGAAAATTTGTTCTTGTATAAAAATAATAAATAATTTCGAAAAAAATTGAAAATTTGATTTTGTACAAAAATAAGAAACAATTTCGAAAAAAACTTTAACAAAAGTTAAATCTAATTGGAACGTCAATTTTTTGTCAAATCTCAAACTGAATCTGAATCTTGAAAATTCAATATTTGTTTTTGTAGAAAAACAATAAATGTAAACTATATTTCTAAAAAAATATTAAAGGTTATTTATTTTGTATTAAAATGGTCTAAATTTATTTTTTATAAAATAATATTAAAGGCAAATTGGATTTTTTTTTGAGATCGATTTGCATTCCCACATCAGGCGCCACTGCGTAATTAAATTATATAATTGAACAAATATACTGATTTATTTTTGATGAAAAATAACAATTAAATTTAAATTTGCAACGAAAATAATAATTTAATTGAGAATTCCAAGAGGAAAAAAAGAAAAATAGTACATTTATTTCAATTTAGAATTAATTACACATTAATCTAAATTAAATTTAATTAAACGAAATTTAAACTTTGATTAATTTAGGCTTAATTGCATTTGAATTTACTTTAATTTAAGTTTAATTAGATTACAATGGAATTTAATGTACAATACTGACGAGGAGAGTTTCATTAAAGTTCAATTTAATGTGCCATTCAATTGAATTTATTTTACTTATGGTAGTTTCTCGTAAGAATTTATTCGGTTCTGCTGTGGAAGATTATTTTTCTACTTTAAAAAAAAAAACTGGAAATTTCGTCTGACTGTAGTGTGATTTTTTCTACTTAAAGTTAAAACTCTCTTTTCACTGTTATTTTCAAAAATTGTTTCGAAACAAAAAAAAATCAATTTTCAAAGAAATTTTTTTCGATTAACGTAATTTTTTTATTTTTAGATAAATTTATTTATTTTAATTGAATTTTTGGTAATAATGATAATTTTTATATTAGTTTTGTTTATGTTTATTTATTATTTTCTTATTACTTTATTTTAGATTATTTATTAATTATTATATTTTAATTATCAATTTACCATTTTCTTTTCATTTTTTTTATACACTGAAAAAAAATTTATTTCATTCAAATAACTGATTATTTGACAATTATCAAATAAATATTCACTTGAATAAAAAATTTTTTAATTGAATCAATTAAATAATATTTGCTTCAAATAATTGTTATTTGAATCAATTAAATAATATTTACTTCAAATATAATTTATTTGATTCAAATAAAAATTATTTGATTCAAGTAAATATTTATTTCATAATAGTCAAATAATCAGTTATTTGAATCAATTAAATAATATTTTCTTCAAATACAATTTATTTGATTCAAGTAAATATTTATTTGATTCAAGTAAATATTTATTTAATATTAGTAGAATAATCGGTTATTTGAATCAATTAAATAATATTTACTTCAAATACAATTTATTTGATTCAAGTAAATATTTATTTAATAATAGTCAAATAATCAGTTGTTTGAATTAAATAACTTTTTTCACTGTATTACTCGAATTAATAAAAGTAGTAAAAAAATTATTAATTAGGAAATTAACACCGAATTTGTTAAGAATAAGAATGTCAACAAAATTTATTTATTATTTATTTATTTATTATATTAATAGTATATTTTATTTATTTCTTAATTTAATTTAATTGGTGGTTAAAATGATTTATTTTATTAATTATATTTATTTATTTATAATATTAACTGTATCATATTTTATTATATTACATTATAAAATTAATATTTCATTCACAGAAAAGTTAATTTTTCTTCATCAATTTTCGTGAAAAAATTAATCGAAATTTTCAGCTTGAAAATTAATATAAATAAAAATATGAATAAAAAATTTTTGTTAATTAAATGTAATTAATTTGGAAATAAGAAAAAAAAATTTCCTGTATTTATGTGATAAAAAATGCTTTTCTGTATTAATGCGTAATCTGAGAAATTTGTTCTCGATTAGAAGATCCGGAAAGTGTCAGTAAAATTCTCGTTGCGTGTTGTATGACCGCGAGAGTTCCACCCGGCGTCGCGCACGTACAGAGTAATTAACGCCGCTTATATACGTCGCAATTTATGCTTTGACGCGCGTTACAAACGTTTTAAAGCCAGCTTTCCAACGGTCAAGTATCAGCTTACGAACCATGTATTACCCACGATTAGCTGACACGAGAGAAGGGGTTTTTCTTCGATACTTAATGCTCTCCTCTCTCTTTCTCTTGGCTTTCATGTAATTCTCTGATTTTCGTATTAAAAATTAAATGCAATTTTTTTTTACTTTTTTTTTTCTCTTATCAAAAAAGCAAAATAAAAAAAAGTAAGAAAATAAGAGAAGAACAAAATAAAAGGAAATAAATGAACGAAAATAAATTAATAAAATAAAATAAATAAATAAATAAAAATACAATTTTAAATACAATTTTTTTTCTCTTCAAAAAGAAAAATAAAAAAGTAAGAAAATAAAAAAATAAAAGAAAATAAATGAACGAAAATAAGTTAATAAAATAAATGAAAAGAAGTTTTATTTCTGAGAGAAGAAATTAAGTTGGAATATTAATAATTAATAATATATTAATAGTAAAATAAAATTCTTTTTCTCTTCAAAAAAAAAAAAAATAAAATAAAAAAAGTAAGAAAATAAAAAAGTAGAAGGAAATAAATGAACGAAAATAAATTAATAAAATAAAATAAATAAATAAAAATGAACATTAAATACAATTTTTTTTCTCTTCAAAAAGCAAAATAACAAAAGTAAGAAAATAAAAAAATAAAAGGAAATAAATTAATAAAGTAAATGAAATGAAATTTTATTTCTGAGAGAAGAAATTAAGTTGGAAAATTAATAATATATTAATAACAAAATAAAAGGAAACAAATTAACGAAAATAAATTAAAAAAATAAAAGAAATGAAATTTTATTTCTGAGAGAAGAAATAAGGTTGAAATAAGAAAAACCACGATCCGAAAAAACATTTGTTGATACAAAAAAATCTCTTCTTTCACTGTAGCTGTTTAATTGCAAATAAAAATTATTACTTTGATTTAGAGAAATTGAAAGTTTTTTTTAAATCGGAAAAATTTTTATTTTAAACTGACAGAACGTTTTTTCGAAATGGAAAAAAACTTTAAGTGGGATTGCTGAAAATTTGACAATATTAGCGAAATTTTTAGTTCAAATATTTTTTTCACCAAAAAAATTAAAGAAAGTAGTTTTTTTGACACAAAATTTTTTCTCTGAGTGCAAAAATGGAGAATTTGTTATAATTTTTTTACCACTTAATTAATGATACATAATAAAGTTTTGCAGAAGTTTTTTTTCCTTTTTTTTTGATAATTACTTTTATATTGTCTCGAAGATTTTTAATTAACTCATAAGAAAGAAATCATTTTTCCCGAGCCTAAAAACAGACTTTATTGATACTTCTCCCTTGGAAAAATAATCTCCCCCTGAAACCATAGAACCAAACGAAACCAAAGAAAGAGAAAAAGGAAAAAAAGAAAGTAATTAAATTCTCCGAATAAAGAACTTGGAACGCGAAGAGCAAAACTTTAACTGCTCTATATTTTTCTTGCAAAATAAATTACAGAAGCATTTGCAAATAATATTTTTTGTGGAGAAAATCGAAAAATCAATATTATATATTATGGAAAATAAAAAAAAAAGAGAGAGCAGCAGTGAATTATTTAATTTCCATCAATTTCAAATTTATTGATGAAAAGTAATTTAATTATTTCTCCAATTTAATGTTAAATTATTCCAGCGCAAATTATTATTTAATTTGAATTTATTTTAATTGTGCTTAGAGATAAAATTAATTTTATATTTTATTATTTCTGACTCGATTCTCGCTGTTGAAATTTAATTCACAATTTAAATTTAATCTCCAATTATTTTCTAAACTTAACTTTCAGTTGGTACTTTAATTAAATTTAAAGTCAATTTAATCTAACCTTAGGTTAAATTAAATTTGACCTCTTAGATTTAATTAAGTTTACTTCGAATTAGGTTTTATTAAATTTAAGATTAATTTTAGTTTGTTTCGACATTTTTGGCGAAGTTTCTCTCGTTTTGGAAATTGTGCAGCGACGGCGAATTCTTTTTTTAGTTTTTATTTAAGTAGAAAATGATTTTATTTAAATAGAAAATGATTTTATTTTTAAATATATCGAATTGAAACTGAATATCGATTTTTGTTTCTAATCGTTGTCAACTTTTTGAGTTTTAATTATTACGAAACGATTTTGGTAAAATTAAAACTTCTTTTTCTTACGTGGAATTATTTTTTAGTTTTTTTGTTAATAATTTTCGAAAAATAATTCACTTTTACTTCATTAGAAAAATTGTAGATATTAATTATTTTAATCGTCATAATTTTAACGTTATTTTCACTCTGTTATCAACTTTTCAAGTTTCGATTATTGAAAAATAAAATAGGTAAATAAGATTAATTTTTGTTTGTTTCGACATTTTTGGTGAATTTTGTCTCTTTTTTTGAAAAATGTACAGCTAAGGCGAATAAAAAATTTAAAAATAAATAGTTTTCATTCTATCAAAATTGACTTTGGAAATATCAAATGTTGAGAAAAACAGAAGACATTTGAGATTTTACTGAAAAATTTTCGGGAATTTTTTTTATCGCTTTATTGACGTCTATTTAATTTTACAACTTCGATATTCTTGTTAGAGAAAAAGAAAATTAGAAAATGAAATATTGAAAATTAAAATTGTGGAGAAAATATTTATAAGTTTCGTAGGAAGCATCGAAAAGTCTTGGAAACATTCTATAAAGGTCGCTGTGCCTTTTCTTGTCCTCTTTCTTTCGTTTCCTCTCTGAATGGCGTGTTCAAAGCACAAATCGCGAGCGCATTGTTATCGGCGGCTATTAACTCTCCGCATAGTTTTCTTCGTTAATGTTAAACGCATTCCTGACTTTTATCGTGGCACCAAAGAATAATAAAGTTGTAGCCCGTTTGCAAGTGTAGCGGATTCGACGTCTCCATATTATACTTTTCCTATATCGCGATCATAAAACCAAAAAGAAAATAAAAAAAAAAGAAAAAAAAGAGTATCATTCAAATAGCATTTAACGCCAGCGAGAAAATTGCACCCTAATTATTTGGGATACGATTTTTTATTAAAGACGACGAAATATTTATTAAATTCAAAGAGAAAAAATTTGTTATTTTTATTAAAGACTCCGAAAAATTTATTAAATTCAAAGAGAAAAAATTTGTAATTTTATTAAAGACCACGAAAATGTTATTAAATTCAAAAAGAAAAAATTTGTAATAATAATTTTCTATTTGTAAATTTATAATTTATAATTTGTATACAATAAAGGAGAAATAAATTTTAATTCTGATTTTAATTCTTTAATATTAAATTTGCCCCGAAATTTTGCAAAAAAGGAAAAAAATTGCAAAAGAATGCAACAGTGAATGCAATTTGAATGATACTATTTTTTCTTTCCCGCGTATGTAAAAAAATTTCGAAAAAAAAGAAGCGCCAAAAAAAATTCCTTTTTTGTTCGCATAAAAATTTCGCATTTATAAATATTATTAAAAATTAAATATTCCCGAAATAGCGGCGGGTATAAATTATAAAATATACGTTTTTGTGCGAAAAGAAAGATAATATGAAACTACAATAAATGTATGTGTATATGAAATAATAAAAATGGTAATAATGCTCCGTAAATGCTGATGTCAAATTTCTCGGTTTTAATTTCCGCTTGTTTTACGAGCTCGGAAATCGAATCAAGCCACTGGAAATTCGAGAATGGACGTTGTAAAAATATTTAAAACTCACCTGCTATACTGGAGGTGGAGGCACCGAGCCAAGCGTGGGACGATTCCAACAACTTGGCCTGAAACAAAAAAAGAAGAACAAAATAAGTATTATTCAGTAATTTTCAGTAAAATTCTTATTTTCAATTTTTACTATTTTTAATTTACATTCTGCCAGACGCAAAAAAATTTCGTTCGATTAATTTTTCTTCTTCATTTCAAGATGGAGAATAAAAAAAAACCTTTATTTTTTCAAATTCTGAAAAATGAACGAGAAAAATTTAATTAAAATTCTTAATAAATAAAAATAAAAGATAGGAGAGAGAGAGAAGAATTAAACTTAAATTAAACTTTCTATTTTTTTTCCCCGAAGAAAAAATTACTCGTAAAGTAATTTAAACTTCTATGGGGGTTTTTTTTTGTGTAAAAAAAAGTTGTGCAATCGTTTTTTTTTGTATAATCTACAGAAGAGTCGTAAAAAGAGTTCCTCTTTTTTCTTGTTTTTTTTTCCTTTTTTTTGGACCAACTGGAATATTAAAGATTGCGAGGCACTTTATTTGATAAAGGAGATTTGCTACTTTTTTCAGCAGACGAAACTATTTTTGTTATCCCGCAAAGTTTTCGCACACAACACATTCGCAGAGAAACTTTCTATATACTGAATGTGGTATACAAATATGTACTGTGAAATTACTTCGCAATAACATAGCAATTCAAAAGTTGAACTCACGTGAGGAAAAATAAAGTTTCCAAACTAGTCTGATTCTAAAGAGTGATATTTGCAGTTTTAAGTTTGAAGGTTTTCTCGAATCGATTCAACAGAGAAAAAAAAAGAAGAAAATAAAGGATCTAAAAATAATAATGTTATCATTTTTGAGAAAAAAAAAGAAAAGAAATGAGTTATGATAATGAAAAACATTATTATCTTTGAAAAATGGAGAAAAGAAAGTAATAAAATTGAGGTATTTTTAGATAGACAATTGCGCTGTAAATCTTTTTTAGTTTCTTTTAGTTTTTCGCGAATTGTAGAAATGAGAGAGGATATTATTTTTTCGAAATGAATTACTTTTTTGTTTACTGTATTAATTTAATTTATTTCACTACGCTTGTTAATTACAAAAATATCTCTATTTTAACTAATTCTGAATTGAATTCATCAGAATTTCAATGAATTCAAAATCAAATTTGTCCAAATTGGAATTTAATCAGATTATCTTCGATTCAAAGTACAGTCGAAAATAATTTTGAATTATTTAATTGTATTACATATTTTTAATTTTATTCGAATTTAAATTAAATTTCTAAATTCAAATAATTATCAATTCATTCAAATTAAATTAATCACATTTTTATTTAGCAAAATTTTATTCAATTCTATTAAATATTTTCAATTTTATTCAAATTTAAATTTAATTTTCAAGATCAGTTCATATAATTATAAATTAAATTCAAAATAAATTTAAAACTAGCAAATTAAATTTATCCAAATTTCGATTAAATGCAATTTCATTCGATTCAAAATAAAATCCTGTTAAATTTCAATTTTATTACAATTACAATTATAAATGATAAATATTTCAATTTTATACAAATTTTAATTTAATTCTCAAGTTAAATTCAAAATATAATAAATTCAAAATTTTATTTTAATAATTCGATTCGATTTGAATTTCAATTTTATTTAAAAATTTTTAATTTTTATTATCACCAATTAAATTAAAATTAAATTTCAAACAATCAAATCAAATTATCCAAATTTCAATTCAATGCAATTTTATGCGTTTGAAAATAATATCTTCAGAAATTTTAATTTTAATGTTAAATTCATAATAAATTTTTTTCCCATTTTGAATTTGATAGAATTTATCCTAAATTTAAATTTAATCAACTTTATCGTAGTTTCAATTCGATTTAGTTACAAATTAAATTTCAAACAATTAAATCAAATTATCAAAATTTCAATTCAATGCAATTTTATTCGATTCAAAATATAATTCTTTTAAATTTCAATTTTATTCAAATTTTAATTCAATTTCAAAGTTAAATTCAAAATAGATTTTCTTCCACGTTCAATTTAATTAAATTAATTCAAAAGTTTGAATTTTTTTCAAATTTGTCGTAATTTCAATTTTAATTCAATTTTAAAGTTAAATTCCAAATACAATAAATTAAAAGTTTTTTAAATAAAATTTAAATTGATTCGAATTTTAATTTCAATTTTATTAAAAAAATTTTAATTTCAATAATTA